>MU227567.1:337504-349717 GCA_018584345.1 Thuja plicata
ATTAATTTTAAATAACTTAAATATTTACATCACAATAATCCATGCAACTAAATATTTAATTATTTAATTAAGCATAAAAGCATATTCACTCTAATATTCAATTAAATATTAATACTCAATAATTGCAGTTTAATTAAACTTCTAATTAAATATAGGTATTTAATTTAATTTTTAATTAATTAAATACCATATATTTAATAATTAATTGCAATAATATTCAATTAAATAAATAACATGATTTAACACCCACATAATCACATCAAGCACCTGAAATCAAAAACAAGCGAAATCAAACATGATCAAGGACAGGGGTACACGAATTCCTATCAACTATACGAATTCAATCAGGGTAGTCAAAATAAATACTTGTCCACTAACTTAGAAAATTAGGCTTGGGATAGGATTTGGACTTGAAAACTATCTCTCATCTCTTACCATTGAGATTAATGTGATGGGGCACGCTCACTCCTTCCGATTCAGGGAAGACGTAGCCCGGTACCTGCAAACCTGTCATCACAAAGATGAACATACATATATATATCATATGGCGAACAATGGTTGAGACTAGGTTATCATGTGGATCTCGCTGAAGCAAGTAACTATGACTCTGTCCCATACCATACCAAGCACATCAAACAGTAATGAAAACATAAAACAATCCATGTGCATATAAATCTAAGGTCAGTATTGTCAGAAAACCATAATCAAAATGAAATCCTAACACATACATAAGCATCATAAAATAACCATAAATCACCTATACACCAATGATATAACATACTAATAACAGATCAATAACATACTGAATGTAACACATAAATATCATCTAAACCATCTGATTAAAGTCCACACATACATCAAAATGCCTAAAAGAGTTTTGCATCCACAAACTGAAAAGAAACCTAGGAGGTGGGTATTACATTCAACATCTAAAGTGGATAAATCCCACTTGGGTATTTCGATCACCTCATCAAGTATTATAGCCAAGATATCTTTCTTTATTACTTTCTTCTTCTTCTTCTTCTTCTTCTTCTTCTTCTTTTGGGAGATAGACTGGTGAACTACTAGTTGTAGATCTTGAGATTGGATTGATTTGGTAGGTGAAGGTTGAGAAGATGAAGCTTCTTTTTTCTTCTGTTCAGAATCCACATGTTGGTCATGTGAAGATGTCTCTTCAGTGGCCTTGGGTGTATCAATAGATTTTTATTCCTTTTCCTTCATGCTATCATCTTGCTTAACTTCTTCACTCTTTTCTTTTTCTTCATCCTTTCTCAATGTCTCATCTTTGTTAGTATCTTCTCCTTTGTCCTTTTCAATAGACAAATTTTTCTGAGTTTCGGTTGCATCTTTCATTTCTGCGTCTATATCCTTTTGTGTGTCTGATGCATCTTTAATTTAATCATTACCCATCTCCTTGGGTATGTTATCATCTTTCTTATATGATTTATCCTTACTAGAGTTAATATAAATAGCTTCTATCAATATTCACATGTTGGCTGGAGTGTTTACCTTTGCATTGTCAATAAGTGTGTCCTCTCTATCGGTATCACCTTGTGCAATAGTGACATCTTCATCTTTTTGCACCTCTTCTGCAGGGTCTTTTCCTATAATGTCATTAACAATATTATCCAGCCATGTTTCATCATTGACATCCTCATTTATGTTACCTTTTACTATCAATTCTTCTTTGGTAACCTCGCTTCATCATCCATGTCAATATGAGTTCGGCTTGGTGGAATTTGACTTTCTTCACTCTGTGTTTTGTCAAGAGTAGTGTCAGGCCATACTTCATCTACAACTTTAGTATTCTTGTTTCCTGTTGTATCACTCTCTTCTTTATCTAATTCAACTGATGAATCACTCTGTGCATCTTTAATGATGATGTGTTCTTTCTCTGGGCTAGCTTCCTTAGTGGGATTTTTGAGTACTTTACACCAGTTCTTAATGCTTTCCTGATCTAGCTCAATTAGCTTCCCTTGAAGGAATTTGTATGCTCTCATTTTGGGTGAGAACTCATTTTCATATTTTTTTCATCATTTTATCTATCTCTTCCTTCTTTGAGTTAGAAGGTGTAAGAGTAACAAGTACTCTTTCTCTTATCTCCTTTTCTATATGAAGTGAAAATGTCCATCTTACAGACAATCTATCTGTTAGCTCCTTGGGTACTTCATATTCCTTGAATTGAAGTGGAACATAATGGTGTTTGCACATTTTAGCTATTATAGCTTCTTCAATTTTATTTTGATCCTCTGGATCAAGTTTCAACCATTTCCTAATATTAGGATATGAAATAGATTGTGATTATGAAATGCTTTTACATATTTCATCAATGGTTTTAGGGATCAAGGGTTCTTTTCCTTTTTGTACTTCTTGGTCAGCTTCATCCATATATGAGTCATCTAAATATTCTTTTGTTCTAACCAACTTCCTCCTTTTGGTTTTTTTCCCCTTTGGTGAGACTGGTTTCCTCTTGTAGGTTCTCACTCTCCCTTTCTTCAATGGTGAAGGAGTTGCTTCCTTTACTATTTGGCTTCTTGTTCTTGAAGCAACTATTGTCCTTGATTTCTTAGGTGGACAAGGAGGTGGTGAATCTAACTATGTAGCCTCTGAATCACTCTTTTTTGTATCTTCACTGATGGGTGATTGGCCCTTGGTTTCTTCCTCCTTTCCTTATGTTTCCTCTTCACCTTCTTCAGTAACTGCGAATTTCTTCATTAAATCCTTAACCATTTTGTTCTTCTTGTTTACAATTTTCTTGACAACAAGATTTGACTTGATTTTTGGTTTGGCTTCTTCATAAGTACCAAATCTTGGTTGCTTGTTGTCCAATGGTTCATTCAATAGTGCCTTGATGTATTTTGTAGCTTTTCCTATTTGGATTTCATAATCCAGTGGTGATAGCCAAGATTTTATAGGTACTACTAGTTTGATATAAGTAAAATCAGTATCTACCATAAAACATATATCATCCTTGTGTTCTTCTATCAAACTCTCTAGTATCCTTTTTCTTGCTTGCATCTTTTCCTTAAATCCTTTGAAATATTCATTCATTAAGTCATCAAAATTTGTACCTAATGATTCTATGTGCTCACATATCTGTATGGTGACTAGTTTGCTTATGTCTCATACTACTTTGCCTATGGAAGGAAATTATTCTTCAAAGTAAAATAATATGCACATAATAAGAGAACCAAACTTACAAGTGTTTTTCCTTGATGACCTTATAGTTTTCATGTTCTCCTCAAGTTTATTTAACAATATTTTTCAAAGATCCATCTTCTTTCCTTGTTTGATGATCTTGTAGGCTGTGCTCATAGCAGTGCTTTCTATGTTGTTCATTCTGCTAGCCTGAAAGATTTTATATCCTACCACACATGCACCAAAATTAAGTTCCTCATCGGTAATGGTGTTAACCTTGAGACCTTTGTTATCTGATTTTGCACCTGTTAAATCTTCTACTTCCTTTCTGGATGGGTGCTTGTGAGCTTTTGGCTTGTCAATTGTGGGATATCCAGTAACCGCTTGAATAACATCTTTTGTTATTCATTTAGGCTCATCAATCCATAATGTCTGGTTATGCATTCTGCTAAGAACTATCCATATCCATTTGGTTTTAAAAACCCTAGGAAAGTGTAATGCATTTTTTAGACCTTTCACTTCCAGATTCTTGTACTCTTCTTTTAGGTTTCCAGTATCATCACATAGTGCCTTATAGGACTTATCTAGATCTAGATCTCCTATTTTTGAGATCTTTCAATGTATATGGGACCTTACGTCCTCTACAAGAAAAACCCTAGGTGAGGTTCTAGAGAATTCTCTAGAATCATTAGGTTGCAATGCAATCTCTGGGTGTAACTTGTATTTAGGTTCAACACAAGTACTATTGCTAATAAGATTAATCATTTTATTCTTATCATGTTTCAATTTTGTTGTTCTTGAAGTAGGTTCCATTGTATTTTGAATTTTAGGGCTTTCCATAATCTAAACACAGTGCGGTCGGTGATTGTAGGTACTTACTAAATCTCTGTGATCGTTCATGAATCTATTGAGTCATGTTTGAATCTGGTTGAGGTCACACTTCAATATGTTCTTCAATCACTTTGCTTAGTTGCTCAAAAATAGCGCGTGCAAAATGAGTTCTTCCATCATGCTTTTATAACCTTTTGTGCTCTAAGTTGTCATTAATGCCCAACAACTCATTGGTGTACAAAGCCTGAGTTCATTGGTTGAGGCATAAATAACATCGTCGGTGTAGGCACAAAGTTTTGGAGTAGCTAGCAGCTTTGGTGATTTCTCTAATGATTATTGTTAAGACGATGATGACAACTTCTATCGGCTCAAAGATCACTGATGTCTGTCGGTTACGCTTAGCAACTTGGCTTTTGTGTAATTCTGGATATATTTTGGTAAGTAGTGTCAACTTTACTGTGTGTGTTCACCGATGCTTGTTGGTACCCATTAACCAATGGAATTGTTTTTCAATAATATTACAAGTAATAATATAGTGCATCTTCAATAATGCTAATTTTGTTAATATGATAAATGCTTAATGGAACTGATGCATAATATAACTTGTCGTAATGCAGTTCCATACTTACTTGTGCAACTTAGTTGGAAATAGTGATGCCACTAGATCCATTGGATGGAGTGTCATCATTTGCATTGCTTGTTCTAGCACCTTCAGTGTTTGTAGCTTTTCTCCACATCTTGTTTCTCATCTTCTTGATGTCATCAATGGTGTTTCTATTGGGATAAGTGATTGTTTTTGTCAGTCAGTCTTTGCAATCTTTTATCACATGTCCAAACTTATGATAATGTAAACATGCCATACCTGGATTGGTCCATCCTCTTGGTCTTATAGTCCATTTTCTCATACAGTTTGCAGAAATATGACCATACCTTCCACATGTTGTGCAGTTTACCCATGTATTATATTCCCAAATATATGAGTTACTGATTCTTGTCGGTTTATAGCCATTATCAGGTTCTTTTGGTGTCCATGCTTTCTTGTTCTTTTTCCAGCACTCCTGATGTGTATGTCCATTCATTTTGTAGGTAGGATAGTACTTATCCATGTAGGTTTCCTTCTTTGGATTTATCATCTTGGATCTGAATTCATGTGCCTTGTGTCCTTTCTTGTGACATTTATAACAATTACCAATGAAAGTAGATTGTGAGTGAGAGATACCTATCATTTTGTTTTTGCAATTGTTTGAGGTGTGGCCTAGTTTTCCACAGTGATTACATGACAACTTCTTGGTTCTTGGAGTTGTATAAGAATTCCTTTGATCTAATTGATTAGATGATTCTCCATTGTCGGTGTATCCTAGACCTGTGTAGTTGGTGACTCTTCTTTGTCCATCAAGAAAATCATCCATTCTTTTATTGCTATCTTCAACTTTCTTGATTAATTCATTGTGTTGATTCTAAATTCTGACTTCATGCTTTAGTTTTTCATTCTCTTCTCTTAGCTCACCAATGATCTATATTCTTTCAATAATTTCAGTATTTAATCTATTTGCCTCTTGACTCATAAGAATAACCTGATTGGTAATCTCATGGTGATGATCAGTAAGTCTTTGAATCTCTGATTATTTTTTTCTTCCTATCATCAATAGCCAATGTTCTCTCTAATTCAGATTTCTTGTATCATTCATGACATCAATAATTTTTACCATCTGAGTCTCTTGACTGATTTGCATCATCTTGATTTTCTCTGTTAAATGTAGATTGACCTCTTGTAGACTTGTGATCTTTTCTGCTGATGTGTCTGATGCTTTTCTTGTTGTTGATTCAGCTGAGTTGAAGCAATCTGGGATCTCCTCTTCTTGATAATATTTTTCATTAAGCCTAGCTTCCATAATATTTCTTTCATCAAGAAACTTTCTCATGCTTACTCTCGCCTCTTTGTACTACTCATAGTAAATCTGAATTTGTAACTGCTCATTCTCAATAGTCTTGTCTAGTCTATAATTTTCCATTGTCTTGATCTTTTCTCTTAAGTCTTTAAGATTTTCAAGAAAGAGACTTAGCTCTGATACCAATTGTTGGAATTATTGGAATGATGTACTAAGAGGGGAGGGGTGAATCAGTACCTCTAAAACCTTTATGTGATTAGCCCATTAACCTTTGTGTCATCAGATTTGTATATTCACCTATCTATCTATTCATCTTTCTTTATGTATGTGAAATCATAACCTAAGTTCTTTACATGTGTAAACATTCAAGAAACATACATGAAAGTAAATAACACATAACAAAAGATATGATATCATAGAAAACTCCTGTTAGGAAGTAAAAAACTACGGTGGGGATGTCACCCACAAAACTTCAATATCTGTAGATAAGAATGGAACCAGTTAAGGCTTACAATTTGATCACTTCCGATGATCTACCCTATTAAGAGCATTAGAGTGGATACCCATTAGGGTCTACTTTGTTTGAAGCTTTAGCAACACCGTTAAGTGTGCACTCTGTTAAGAGATTTTTCAAGAGCTGTTAAGTTCACCTTCTACTAAAGGATTTCTGATGTGATGCACTTGTTATAATGTAACTACATTATAAATGTTGATATGATAGTATATGCAATCTCTAATTGCTGATAAAATATCCTATAAAGCTTACAATGTATACGTAATCACCTTGAGTGATTGAATGATACCTTGTCTCTTCTCATTGGTAGCCTTGTCTGTGTTCTTGAGAACTAAACTGATCTGTTTCTAAACTTTGCATGAATTCACTTCTGCTTCTTAGATACTCTTCATTGCTACAATCATTTTCAACTATATTTATTACAATGATTGAACATCTATATATACTAGTTTCTAGGTCCATTCTTGATTCACGCTTTTCAAGTTAACTCTAGATCCAAGGTTTACAACTTGACCTTAATCTTTAGTTAGTTATGTTTTAGATTTGTTAGGATGCTTTAAAACAGTTACAATATACTTTCTTGACCCTAAAGTAATGATTTAAAACAAATTAAAACTCTATAAATAGAATTACAATGTTTTATCTGACTTGGAAAGTCAGATCCACTTTTTGCGAGTTCTATAACTGACTTTTGGTTCTGATAGTCGGGATACTCTGTTAGTCTATAAGGTTTCTTTCATTCTTTGCTCTATCAGGATTTTTCTCTATCAGTGTCCCTATATTGAACTGTTCGTTGGGTTCCATGCCTTTTCTTCTCTGTCGGTGATGTTCAAAAAACTGTACCGTCGGTGATGTCCTTCATGCTTTGTCGTTGGTTCAACACTTGATAGTGTTCATCAGGCAATTCTATACTTAGAATTTTCATGACAAGCATTGTCATCTCATTGGGTATGCAGTGTACTATCTATCAGTTATGCCTATACTGATGACCTTTATCATGTTTTTCACTTAAGTATACTAATGGAAAAACTTAATGTCATTAGAAAAGTGCAACATAATCATAATTTAAAATAAATTATATGGTTAGATAGATAACATAGAGATCTACAATATCAAGCCATTTTATTTTATTATTATTGAACCACATGCAAACCTAATAAGGAGCACACAAGAAAAAATGTGAATTTTTTGTATGTTTGCTGGAAAACACGTCTCAGACCTGTTTGAATCCTCGAAGCCTTTGGGTTTGATCTCCAAGGAAAATCCAAGCCTTAGGCTTGGCAAATTACAAAGTATTTCAAAACGCGTATGCACAATAGTGTGTATGCATTGTTGTTCGTACATGCTATTCAAATTTATGGTTTACATAGTGCGTACGTGCTA
This sequence comes from Thuja plicata, assembly GCA_018584345.1. NCBI lineage: Eukaryota > Viridiplantae > Streptophyta > Pinopsida > Cupressales > Cupressaceae > Thuja > Thuja plicata. Next base: position 345,260 of record MU227567.1, read on the forward strand.
TGCAATATTAAGAAAAGACTTGAGAGAGAGAGAGAGTTAATCATCATAGGACACTCTTTAGAGTTCTAAGTGGTTCTAATGTATCATAAGGGGTCATAATGGGTCCTCAGTGGTCCTACAACCCTTTTGGACCCATTACAACCCCTTAGGACACATTAGTACCCATTAGGACCTCTTGGGACACATTAGGACCTCTTACAACCCCTTATAATGCATTAATCATTGTAGGACACACTAATGGGCTCTAATGTGTCCTAACAGGTTCTAATGGGTTCTAAGTGGTTCTAGGAACCCTTAGGACGCATTACAACCCCTTATGACCCATTAGGATCCGTTAGAGAAAATTAATAGTCATAGGACTCATTAGAAAGAGAGAGAGAAGGTGAGGACCCCTTAGGACCCCTCTCTCTACATCTTAAGGGTCATAAGGATTTTCAAGGGGTCCTAAGATACATTAATGTGTCCCAAGATCTCTTACCATACACTAATGAATGGTAAGGGGTCCTAAGGGGTCTTCATTGGTCCTAAGATACATTAATGCATCCTAGGACCCCTTATGACCCCTTACAACCCTTTAGGACACCTAAGATGTATGGTAAGGGGTCCTAGGAAAAAATAATATGTTGTTGCACCCCTTATAACCCCTTAGGAGCCTCTAGGACCACTCTCTCTACATCTTATGGATTGTAGGGTTGTTAAGGGGTCCTAGGATACATTAATGTGTCATAGGACCCCTTAGACCCCTTACAACCCCCTAGGATCCCTTACCATATATTAATGATTGGTAAAGGGTCCTAAGGGGTCCTTAGTGGTCTTAAGGGGTCCTAGGACATATTATTTTGTTTTAGGGCCCTTTAATACCTCTTAGGACCCTTTACCATACACTAATGTATGGTAAGGGGTCATAAGGGGTCTTAAGGGGTCCTACGACACATTAATTTGTCCTAGAACCTCTTATGACCCCTTAAGACCATTTAGAATCCCTAAGATGTAGGGAAAAAGAGGTAATAAGGTATCCTAGGATACTTAATGTGTCTTAGGACCCATAATGACCCCTTAGTACCCTTTAAAACTCCTCTCTCTATGTATTAGGTGTCATAAGGGTTGTTTACTTGACCTAGAACACATCACTGTGTCCCAGGACCTCTTAAGACCCCTTAAGACTACTTACCATACACTAATGTATGGTAAGAGGGTTTTAGGGGTCTTAAGGTGTTCTAGGACACATTAATGTGTCCTAGAACCCCTTATGACCCTTTAAGATCCCTAAGATGTATGATAATGGGTGGTAACATGTCCTAAGGGGTTTTATGACATATTAATGCATCCTAGGACCCCTTACCACCCCTTAAGACCCTTTAAGACCCCTCTCTCTACATCTTAGGGGTCATAAGTGTTTTTAAGGGGTCCTAAGAAATTTTAATGTTCTCTATGACCCCTTATACATCGTATACTCCTTAGGACCCCTTTGTTAGAAGCTATGGTTGTTGTTGCACCAAAAGATTGACCTATCAATGACTGATACAACCAATGGAATTATAGAAGACACAGGAGGCTGTTAAACCATATCATGAACCCTATGAGGGATACTAGCACACTGCCAATAGTCCCCCTCCCAACATTACTTGCAGCAGCCTACGTGGATTTGAACCTATGACCAAGCTCTAATACCACTTGTTAGAAGTTAAGGTTTCCATTGCACCAAAAGATCAACCTATCAATACCTGATATAACCATTAGACTTATAGAAGACATAGGAGGCTGTTAAACCATTTTGCAAATCTTATGAGTGATGTTGGTGCACTACCAACACCCTTACCATACACTAATGAATGGTAAGGGGTCCTAAGAGTTAGTAAGTGGTTTTAAGGGATCCTAGGACACATTAATGTATCTTAAAACCCCTTATGGCCCCTTAAGAGCCTTTACAACCCCTAAGATGTATGGTAAGGGGTCCTAAGGTGTTTTAAGGGTTAAAAGGGGTCCTAAAACACATTAATGTGTCATAGGACACCTTATGACCCTTTAGGACCCTTAAATACGCCTCTCTCTACATATTAAGGGTTATAAGGGTTTTCTAGGTGTCTTAAGAAACATTAATGTATCCTAGGACCCCTTACAACCCCTTAGGACACCTCACCATACACTACTGAATGGTAATGCATCCTAAGGGGTTGTAAGGGGTCTTAAGACACATTAATGTGTCATAGGACCCCTTTTGACCCCTTACGACCTTTTAGGACCCTTAATATGTATGGTAATTGGTCCTAAAGGGGTCATACGAGGTCCTAAAACACATTATTGCATCCTAGGACCCATTAGGACCCCTTAGGACAATTTAGCATCCCTATGATGTAGGGTAAGGGGTCTTAGGACACTTTAATATGTCCTAGGACCCCTTATTACCCCTTAGTACCCTTCAGAACCCCTCTATCTACATATTAGGTGTTGTAAGGGTTCTTAACAGGTCCTAAGACAAATTATTGTGTCCTAGGACTCCCTAACACCCGCTAGGACCCATTAGGACCCATTAGGACCTCTTAGGACCCCTTAGAACACATTAATAGTTGTAGGATATACTAATAGGCTCTAACGTGTCCTAATACGTCCAAATATTTCCTAAGGGGTTCTAAGTGGTCCTAGGAATCCTTAGAACCCATTATGACCCATTAGGACCCATTAAGACCCATTAGAACACATTAGGCCCCATTAGGACCCCTTAGAACACATTAATAGTCATAGGAAACATTATAGAGAGATAAATAGAAGGTGAGGACCCATTACGACCCCTTAAGACCCTTTAGGACCCCTCTCTCTACATCTTAAGGGTTGTAAGGATTGTTAAGGGGTCCTGGGGCAGATTAATGTGTCTTAGGATCCCTTTCCATGCCCTAATGGATGGTAAGAGGTTGTAAGGGGTCTTAAGAGGTCTTAGGACACCTCATTACCCCTTACCATACACTTATGACCCCTTAGTACCCATCTCTCTACATCTTAGATGTTGTAAGGGTTGTTAAAGGGTCCTAGGACAAATTATTGTTTCCTAACACTCCCTAACACCCCTTAGGACCCCTTACCATACACTAATGTATGGTAAGGGGTTGTAGGACACATTAATGTGGTGTCCTAGAACCCCTTATGTCCTGTTATGACCATTTAATGCCCCTAAGATGTATGGTAAGGTGTTATAAGGTGTCTTAAGGGGTCATAAGGGGCCCTAGGACACATTAATCTATCCTAGGACCTCTTATGACCCTTTAAGACCCTTCTCTCTACATCTTATGGGTCGTAATGGTTTTTAAGGGGTGATAGTCCACACATTAATGTGTCTCAAGACACCTTAAACCCCTTACCCTACACTAACAAATGTTAAAGGGTTGTAAGGGGTCTTAAGGGGTCCTAAGACACATTAATGTGTTGTAAGATCTATTATGACCCTTTAGGAACCCTAATATGTATGATAAGGGGTCCTAGCACACATTAATGTGTCCTAAAACCCCTTATGACCCCTTATGACCCTTTAAGACCCCTCTCTCTACATGTTAGGGGTCTAAGGGTTGTTAAGGGGTTGTAAGACACATTAATGTGTCATAGGACCCTTTAGAACTCCTACGACCCCTTAGGACCCCTTACCATACAATATTGAATTATAAGGAGTCTTAAGGGCTCGAAGTGGTCTTAAGGGGTTATATGACACATTAACATGTCCTAGAACCCCTTATGACCCCTTAGGACTCTTTACAACGCTTAAGATGTATGGTAAGGGGTCCTAAGGTGTCCTAAGAGGTCATAAGTGGTCCTAGGAAACATTAAAGGGAAAAAAAAGGTCATAAGGGGTCATAGAACACATTAATGTGTTCTAGGATGCACTATGACCACTTAGGATCATTGAAGACCCCTCTATATATCTTAGGGGTTGTGAAGGGGTCTTAAGGGGTCCTAGGACACATTAATGTGTCCTAGAACCCCTTATGACCCATTGCGACCCTTTAGGACCCCTAAGATGTATGGTAAAGGGGTCATAAGGGGTCCTAGGATATGTCAATGTGTCCTAAGACCCCTTATGACCCCCTAGGATCTTCTAAGACACCTCTCTATATCTTAGGGGTAATTTTAACACCCCCAAAATTGGCATCTTGCAACTCTAACCAATTTTGTTGCATTTGTCATTCTTCTAGATCATCAAAGTCCTATTGTACTAGGCAATTCTGAGTTTTTGACTAACTCTAATCGACCTGAGTGTCAAATGTAGAAAATCCTAAATCTACATTAATCATACATCATATTTAATTCTTAAATATATATTGGCTAAATAAACCCTATGATTGAACTAATTTAATTAATAAAGTCCTAGCACTTTAATTAAATTAAATTCACCCTCTTTAGCTGAGACACATGAAAAAGGAATTAAATAATATTTAATTATTAGATAAATATCCTCATTTCAATAATTGAATT
>MU227567.1:349767-362586 GCA_018584345.1 Thuja plicata
AATTATTAGATAAATATCCTCATTTCAATAATTGAATTTAATTATTCAAATAATTGAGAAAAAGCAATTATGAGGTCATATTTATTTAATTAATTGAATATTCTCTCAAAAATCTTATCTCTATTCATAAATGGGAACTTTGAATTAATTGTGCTTTAAAGAGAAAGAAAATAATTTAATTCAAATAAAACAGAATTAAATCAAAGAAAGAAAATAGTTAAAGCAAGAAGAAAACAATTTATTGTATTCTTTTGAATAAAGCTTTCTATTTTAAACTGGCTTTTCTATCTGTTTCATTTCAAAGAGGAGAGTTTCTATTCTGATCATCTCTGAGTCTATAAAAGAACTCTCATTCTTCATTCAAAACCCCCGATTACTTACTGAAGCCCACTTACTTTTATGCATTGTTAGAATACTGAATTATTGTCCCATTTTCTTGCTAATCTCATATAGAATAATATCATTTTTGCAATAGAATATCTTCAATTTCTAGAATAATTGCATTGATCAATCATGTCTTAGATTATCTCATATCTCTCATTTCTTAGCATAATATTGCATTGTATTTCATCCATCATGATAAATCCTTCGTTCCTAGATTGGTCCATGGTTGTGAGACTCTCGTTCTGAGAGAAATTTCAAAAACCCCGTCTGGATAGAAGGCAACAAGTCAAATCATGCAGGCAGACAGGATGAATAATCTCATATCCAGTCTTGTGTGTACCTGGTGAAGAAGGACTCTATTGAAGTGTATGGTGAATTAACAAGGCCAAATTTACCACATACACATATCATTTCTCAAGAACACAAACAAGGCTACCGACAAGCAAAGACAAGTTATCATTCAATCACTCAAGGTGATTACATATACATTGTAATCTTTATACGATCTTTTATTAGAAATTAGAGATTACATATATTATTAGATCAACATTTATAATGTAGTTGCATTCTAACAAGTGCATCACATTAGAAATCCTTTAGTAGAAGTTGGACTTAACAGTTCTTGACAAATCTCTTAATAGAGTGCACACTTAACAGTGTTGCTAAAGCTTCAAACGAAGTAGATCCTAACAGGTCTCCACTCTAATACTCTTAACAGGGTAGATCATCAGAAGTGATCAAATTGTAAGCCTTAACCAACTCCCTTCTTATCTGCAACTAGTGAAGTTTTGTGGGTGACATCCCCACCGTAGTTTTTTACTTCCTAATAAGAGTTTTCTGTGATATCATATCTTGTGTTATGTGTTATTTACTTTCATGTATGTTTCTTGAATGTTTACACATGTAAATAACTTAGGTTATGATTTCAAATACATAAAGAAAGATGAACAAATAGATAGGTGAATATACAAATCTGATGACACAAAGGTTAACGGGCTAATCACATAAAAAATTTAGAGGTACTGATTCACCCCTCCCCTCTCAGTACATTATTCCAGTAATTCCAACATTTTCATCTCTAATTTATTTTGTATGTATGTCAAAAAATTTTCAAAAACTAACGTGTATTATTTTGGGCTTAGATTTTGGTTCATTCATCAAATTTTGAAACAAGTTGAATTTTCAAAAACTAGACTCCATTCTACACATTTATTTATTTTTTAAAATTTATTTTTTTTTAATTAGTTTTTAATAATTTCTAGGGAGAGCACACATAAATTTCACATTGTCAGGATGTGTCCACTTCAGAAATTCACAAAAAAATAATTTCATCAAAAAATTAGTAGAAAAATCTGGGATAAATTAGGTGGTGTTAGCTAACTTCTCACTGGAGTGATTAAATTTTAAAAAAAAAAAGGTTAACATTTTAGGGGGAGCACATCAGACGCTCAGTTATATTTTTTCACAAAAAATAGGACCACTTTTTGTGCTCCCCATTTTTGAGGGCCTTAATCTCCACCATTTCTAAAATAAATTACTAGTTTAGAAACTAGATTCAGAGTAGAACAACTCTTTTTGTTGTCATATTTTGAAATTTTGAGTCTAACTATCCTCAATTTCTCATTGAAGTTCAGAGTTTTCTGATTTCAAAAAAAAAAAGTGGCATCTTATACCCCCTTTTTGGTACCCCATCTTTGTGCACTTGCCCATCACACAATCTGAGTATGATAATATATTTTCCTCATATCCTACAAAATCCCCAAGTTGATTTCCTATTTTCTTAATAATTTTCATTTCCATTAGTTCAACTCGGAAATTAGGAAACATAATCAATCGATCAACCTTAAAAGCTTCTAAATCTCGGGGGTTAAAATTTGGATACCAATCTAAGAAATTAAAAGTGTGCCCTTTATATTGAGGGGATTTACCAGATAGAAATACATTTTTTAGTTTAGTGCTATAGCAGTCCATATAAAGGAAATCCTCAGGTAAAATAGTTATACCTACTTGTCCCTTATATATTTCTTGAAACCAATCGTCTACCTCTTCTCTAGGAGTCTCGAAGCCATGCCATCTAGCAAAAATCATGTAGGTCTTACAGTGCCTTTGCTTTCCTTCAATTATATCATTATTTAGTTCAATGGTGACTTTATGATCTTCAAAAATTAGGGCAAGAAGCTTTTTCCCTATATCAATTTTTTGCTTCACCTCTAAAGGTTTATCTACTTTGTTTGGTGGGATTTGAGGACCCCTGATAAATCTGGTAGCTCCTTGATTCCAATGTCTCCCGACCTTTGAAGGAAACTCCCTTCTATCATTCTCACTATAATATATTCTTTAAAAAATCCTTTAGGGTTTCCTTGCTGATATTTATTAGCGGTTATAACCTTTCTCAGAGCTGGTTTTAGGGAACCTTCCTCAAGATTCTGCAATAAATAAATTTTATTGTAATCTAAAGGTGTCGATAATCCCAAAAAGAACTCAAAGCTGGAGGTGGATGTAGAGACCAGGAGTGGAATTTATTATATGTCCTAACCTTAGCCCTTTTAGCCTTTCTGGATTTGACAATCTCCCACCCTTGATCAGTATTTGAATGAGGAAGGGGAGCCCAACTCCTTTGCGGAAATGTAGAAAAAAAAAATTTGTAGCCTGCTAATCGCATTATCGTTTTGCTAAAGAAAACCCTTTGTCTATCCAGATTCGCGTTCGCGATCGGTAGCAGAGCCATAGTAATTATTTTAAACTTTCTTCATTGCATTAAGTTTGATTATTTATTCATTCATTTTAATTATTTACTTTTATTTTAAATACCTAATTATATGATATATAAATTTAAAAAGTATTAATGTTTATATACAAATAATCTATAAATTTATAAAGAACATATTTAATAAACAAAAAATAAGATCACTAAGTATAAGTTATATTAACTTATAATTTAATTATTTTAAATATATTTATAATTAAATTAATTAATATAATTTTAATATAATATATACGATTCAAAATATCAAATATATTGTGTTGGTACTCTCAAATTTGGCACAAGTTTGGAAGTAACAAATTGAAACTTTTCTATAAGGCAAGATGAGTACCCCTGAAAAACTTTGTGAGAGGCCAAGTTGGGAGTGCTCGTAAAAGGTACCTTGATGATTTTCATGATATACCACTTGGGAAGAGGGTTCACTACCTTTCATTTGACATATGAATTGGGTTCCAGCTCCTAAATTTAAATTCTGGCATGTTTAGGGAGTAGCCAGTTGAAGGTGGTTACATAAATCTGCATTTTTGCTAAGTGTCATTTTGTTGTACTAGGCCTAGTTTACTTCTGAATAACTTGCGCCCTATTGAGATTCATAAGCCTCCACTTTGGGAATGTTTAATATGTTTATCAGAAATCTTATGTGTCAAATCTAAATCCATTTCGAGTCTGTTTGATAGGTTTTCAGATCCTCCAAAGTTGGTTGCCCAAAACTGTCTTGTTTCTCTGTTATGCCCAGATTTCTAAATAGACTACTTTGAGGTCCTACAAGTTGTGCTCCAATCCAAGATTTTGAAGAATTGAATTTTAGCCTACATTACAAAATTGGAAGTGTACCTTCCCAAATATTTTCAAACTCACACCAATCCAATTATCCACTTTGCCAGAGCCTTTCCATTTCCAATTTATTAAAAGTTTCACTGAATGTGCAGAATCCAGAATTAAGTGACCTACTTTTTGGTTTACCTGTTTGCACCCAGTTCAGGGTCAAGTATAATTGAAATTTGTTATGTATTATAGAATTGGAATTGTACTTCCCTGAATATTTTTGGACCTTGACCAATCCAATTGCTCACTTTTCTATGCTAATTCCAAATCCAGTTTCTGCATTTTCACAGTGTTAAAGTTCAGAAAAGTGTTTAAGTGCTAACTTTACAGATTAGTACTGGTTGATCAGTTCATCATTAGAGAAAGTTACTTGAACACATTTATTCCATGTGTGAAATTGAATCATGTTCCAGAGGTTCAGATTTTGAAGGATCATTCTTGATCAGTTTTTTGAATTCAAACTTGAAGGAGTTTTTTACAGTTTGCCAATGTTGAACGAATTGAAGTTTGCAGAATGGTCATTTGAAGGAAGTGATAACATTTTCTATGAATTTTTTTTTCAAGAACCGATCATGGCATCATTCTTATGGCAAGTAAATGTACCATCTAAACTAATGGTGAAGCTTCAAAGCATGATTTAGTGATTTTGCAATGGCCGATCCGAATGAGATTTATGGTGTTTCAGCATTTTCACCTACATAGTATTCTGGAAATGCTAGGTTTGATCAGTTTCCCCTTGCACCTGGAGTAAGATCTAGAGAATCCCTTTTTCATGCATATTTATTATAGATGAATGAATCCTTTTGGCAAGTGTCAGGGTCAGATTGCTTGTTTCAGTCAGTTTTTAAGACTGGTTCCAGAGGCCAAATACTGAAAATGAGATCAATTTGCAAAAGGATAAAAGGTTATTTTCATTGGTCACCATTTTGATTAAAACCAAAGGACATTTTGGTTTTGTCCATTATGTGAGAAGTACATGGAAATCTGGGATAGTCAAGCATAGGGGTATAAAATTTGAAAACGTAGATGAGCGACATACAATTTGCAAATGTTAAAGCATGAATAGGGTATATGAATTATCTAGAGATTATATGTAATAGTAAATACAAGGAATGAGGATAGGTGTTAAAACAATTACCAATCAAAGTGCATATTACGGGAGTGTATTATTGTTTGTGGCTATAATGCAGATGATGATAGTGAAATGTTGGTAAAGGTAAATGCAAATACCAAATGCAACCTGCACATAGTTTGAAAGATGAGATTGGTGAATTTCTCAAAACAAGAAACCATTGGAGACCATCAAAGTCAACACCATTGACAATTGTAAGCTAATTTCCTAAAGGCTTTATAATTTTTTCCTTGTCAATGAAAAATGGTCTACGATGGAAAATGTAGAGATGCATGTGCTAATTGCCAGGATTGATATATTGAAGAGATCAGCACAGAGCATAAGGAAAAACATTAAAATAGAGCTTTACAAATGCTAAGTGGCTTGTGCAATATTTTTCCTTGGTGTCTACACAGCAACCAATCCTAATATGTTTGTTTTAATAACCATTGGAAGTCCACGCTAAGTATTGGTGGAAAGTTATTTTTTAAAAAATTATTTAAACAAATGCAATATGCAAGTGTAGAATGGAGGATTTATTAAAGGCAATTTAAAGCTTCCAAATTGCAATAATAGTCTGCGCAGTAAGGAGGGGTCTACGGTGAATTAGGGGAAGGCATGAAACATTTTGAAAGTGGAAAAGTCAATGTGCTGATTGAAAACCATAGACCCCTATGCAGACAATAAAGGATGCAAACAAAGCTTTGTCAAGTAAATGCAATTAGCATTCTAAAAACTAGCGGTTTTGAAATAAATTTGATTGGAGAAGTAAATCAGACCCCGCGCGCTTGAAAGGAGGAGTTAATGTATTGTTTGAAACCCATGCATGGAAACCACAATCAAATGCCAATTAATAATAGTTGATATGCTACACAGAATGTAAACAAGGAATTTCCAACATGTGTTTTGTTTTTCTTAATTAAAAACTTCAATACATAGCCCCTACGCAATACAAAGAAGACCAATATATTGGATTGCCAAGTAGTCTATGCAGTTTCTAAGGGAAGTTTCAATGTTTTACAATATTGAAAAGGTATAAAATACTTTAAATCCAAACCAAACATTTCCAAAGAAGCCAGCAAAGAAGAAGCCCACGCTGTTTTGGGGAACAATGTGAATGCAATGACAATTTCAAATGGATTAAAAGCTTGCGCAAGAGACCCTACCCAGCATATGGAAGACCAGCCAGGATGTTCATGCCAAATGCAGAAGAAACCAAATGCAATTGCAAGAGGCCCATGCATGGGAGAATAGAGGGAAGATCCCAGATAGCATATGGAGTGATTTTAAAACTTTTCAAAAGGCATTTGATGAGAAAAGCCCATGATGATTTAAGAAATAGCAATGCTAAAAGCACATGGAGGAAGTAGAAAATGTTTTTAAAGTATAGAAACTACAGAATGGATTAATATCATGCACATGGTAGCAAGGCAAAGACACATTAAATGTTTGAAGATGCATAGCACAGAGGCCTGCATAGCAAGGTAAAGATTCAAAAACTCAAAATGCATATGTCCCACATTTACCAGGGAGTGGTTGTTTTTAGTATTTATATACTAAAACACATAGTTTATGAAATAAGTAAGAGCCAAGAGGCCCATTGGTGGGCCCCTTGGCTGGACAGTTAATGTGCATGGTAGGCCCCCAAATTTTGGTGCTAAATACTGAAATGGCTTTAAAACACTCACAATAATTGTCCCACATTCATGCCGCAGAAGAAATTTTCAAAGTTTATAAGCAAAAACACAATCTTATGAAATGTGAAGTAGAGATGGAGGATATCCATGTGCGCATGTGATTGGTGCCTCGATTTCTATTCCAACGACCAAATGGTGACCCAATTTTGTAGAAAAGTAGTGACGTGGCGGACACATGGCACAGGTGACATGTGGCGGCTAGTTGCAAAGTTAGGAGATAAAATGAGATAACTGCCATGGATTAGGAGATTAAGAGACTAATCGTCAAGTTAAATGTCTGATCTTAGTGGCTAGGTTGCTAGATGCTAGCAGTTAGTGTGAAAGGATCAATAGATTAAGAGACTAACTACAGTTGCGCAGTCGCTGGATCAAAAATGCTAAGTCCCAAACATCAAGAGACTTTGAGACTGAGGAGGTGGTTGCCAGTTCTCTAGATTAAACCATGGTTAGTGGAAGAATCAAGAGACTTGGAGACTATATGGTGCAAGGTTAAGCACAGTTAAAGTGTAGTCAAGGTGAAGTTAGGTGAAGTCTTATATAGACTTAGAAACTAAGGTCAGTCTCCCAACAAACTCAGGGTCAACAAAATTATCAAGAGACTTAGAGACAATGAGAAAAAGAGAACCAGGGTTAAGGATGAGTTTACAAACCAGTTAAAAACATCTAATCAGTGCATGACACATGTTGAATTTTGGTGGAATCTGGGGAAAATCTGCAAAAAATGAAGATTTTCAAAGGCAAAAATGCATGGGAATTCAAAAGTTAAAATGAATTTAAAAGTCATAGTCTGTGCAAAAATCTGATTTACAAGTGAATGAGACAAATTTTGAAAAGATTAAAATATTTTGTAAGGGTAGGGTTTTATCTCCATAGTCTAGTGCAACATTTTTTTATTTCAAAGTCTTTGAAAATATGCATTCCCAGAGCATTTTGGCAGGTTGTTGAAATTATATTTTGAATATTTTGAAATCAATCTTGAGAAGGAATATTTTCAGAGGATAAGGACAAATTTGGAGGATAAAATCATATATTTTCATAGGAGAGTAAAATCAGATTTTTGAAAGCAAGTAAAGGTCAGATTTCTGTAGTCAAATTAGATTTATTGAAGAATTCATAGAGGATATTTTCTGAGAAGAAAAAATTAGGTTTTGGAGGCAATTGAATCAGATTTTGACAGTCATCAAAAGAGATCAAAGTCAGATTTCTTAGAGGATAGATGCAGATAAGATTTTGACAAAAGAACAATCAGATTTCTTTGGTAAAAGTCAAACTTTGGAAGCAGTTTAATCAGATGTTTAAGATCACCGACAGAGCAAAGCTAGATTTTGAAAAGACAAAATAAGTTTAGATTTTTATGGAGAAAATAAGTATGAGTGCAGATCATATTTACAAGAGAAGGATAGGTGTTTGCAAGACATAGTTTTTAGGGTTTCTTCTCTTCTATATATCCTCTTCTTTTCTTAGTTTTGAGGGTTCCTATCCCTATCTTCTACTCTGCTTGGGGGTTTTAGACTGTGTTCTGTCTCTCTTTGCCAGAAGTTTTAGAACGGTTTCCAAGTGATCTTCTATAATATTCTCTCTTCCATGCATAGACAGTATTCTATTTCCTTTTTTTCTCAGACAAGAACATCATTGTAAAAGGTAGTTTTTGTTTTTTTATGAATGAAAATTTAGTATTGTTGTTGATGATTATCAAAGTTTACTCCATATTGTTTCTAAATCATATAAACTAGAGCATCAAGGGTGTTTTAGTTTTATCTATTGATTGATCAGCAAATAGAGTTATTCAAAGGATAACTATGATTTAGGAGTTATTTTCAGATTTGTATGAGTTGGGATATCAATGGTATTGCCAATCTTGTCTTTCCAGTGGATGTTGGTTATGTACTGTCTATTCTAGGTTCTCTTTCAAGGAGAGGGTTAAATTATTTGAGTACAAAAGTTGCATATCTGAACACACAAGTGGATAAATAAGTAGAACTTGATTGTTGAGGTATATTTTATGTAAGGAATATGAACATATCAAACTATGTTGTTTCATTTTGTTCATGATCATCTTTGCAAGGTCATGGTTGACTCTTTTGCCAATAGGATAAGGCACTGGTTTATGCAAGATCAGGAATGTTACAGAGATCCATAAATTCAAAACATAAACTAAAAACCATTTCCATTTCATGTTACTAGGAGTTATGTTTTCTCTGGTTTTCAGACTTACTTTATGAAAGCTGAAAATTGAACAAGAGTTTATGAAATATCTACGTATTAGTTACCTAAGAGCCTGAAAACTATTCTAGATTTATATATCTGCAATTTTGTAGTTGTCACAAAGGAGTCATGAATATGCAGATAAGGCAATACCCACCTGAGTGATGTGGAGCTCGAAGAAGGAGGATATTATCCAATCCCCGTCAATTAACCTTTCTCTTGCATAAAAAAGAGTTTGCATTCAAGTATACAAGTATACTGTCATTTTAGGGTTGTGCTGCAAGAAAAAGAGCTAACAAATTGGTGACTCTACTGGGGATGCCATTGAAGTTATAGAGTCATTATTTGCAAAGACATATTCCTCAAAACATTGTAAAAGAGTCAAGTTTTTCCTATCTTTCATTGCAAAGTGTCTGAAAGTCCAAGTTATTGAAGAAATATCTATACAATCTCCCATGTGGTGTGTGGTGAATCTAAGTTCTTTGATTTGCATCAGTGTGCATATTTGAAGAAAAACTACAAAGAAGAGGTAGACTCGTAGTGAAGAGGTAGCAAATATTTGGACTCTTGTGAGGAGGAATCAATAAAAGCTCTATATTGGAGATGCATGAAAGTTGTTTATTTGAAGAAGGTCAGAGTTCGCAAGCATATCTGAGCTATTTAAATCTTTTCTTCTGTAAAGAGGTGGTGGCTCTACACAATTTTGAAGGTGATTTGGAGGTGACTTCAAATAAAATAATTTGTAGCAGCTTCATTCATACTCCAAGTATTTTATTTTTATTGAATAAATCTTTTGTTCCATGAAAATTAGTTATGCATATGTTTTCCTATTAAGTGGTCAGCACTAAGTTAAGAGGGAAAAGAGAGGCAGTTTATAGTTATTTTGTCTGTCAAGATGTCACACCTATATTGGGTTAGGTTATGCAATGCTATAAATTTTGAAGGTATCTCTGGATACCCAAATCCTATTCCACCAGTAGTCAGAGATTGTTTTCCAAAGTTTACTGGTCTGGATAAGCAATCAGCTAAGGAACATATAAGAAAGTTTGTTGATTTGATAGATGATAATGACATTACACATGAGGATGTATTAATGAATTTATTTTCTATATCTCTAGTTTAATATGCTAGAGATTGGTTTAAGCAATTACCTCATGGTTCAATAGGATCTATGGCTGCATTAGAAGATTGTTTTGTTGAGCAATATGGTAATGGGGAGGACAGTGATAATCATGATATGTCTGAATCTGAAAGCCTTCACCAGAACTTGAACTTTTTAGTGCAAAAACTAAAGTAATAAGACAAAAGATTCAAGAAAGGGTGGTTAAAACATTACAAGAAAATATGAGAAGAAATGAGGGTGAGTCTCAATGTGATTTAATCTACATGAGGTTTACTGCTAAGATAGAAGAGTATGATATCCCTTTCTGTCCTCAGGGGTTTGTTTGGGAAAATTTGTTTGTTGAACTTTGTTTTCCTGATTCTATGAATTTTCCAAGCTCTCAGAGGGTGGACATTATTTGGAATACTATGCAATGGATAGAGCATGTAGAAAATCTTTCTTCTATAGACGTATCTAAAGTTGAGTCTAGTGATTTTGAAACTGAAAATGTTGATGATGCTGAATATGAATCTAGTTATGCTGATGAGGTTGAATCTAGTGATATTCAATCTAGTTATTTTGATTATGATGATGAGTCCACTTATGCTGAAAGTTTTTCTGATTGTGATACTAACAATGAAATCTGTGAGAAGCAAGACAGTGAAGATGTTTTGTGTGGACAACAAGATGATAACTATGATGCAGATGTGAGTGTGTGTAGTGATTCCTTTACACAAGATGATATGGTTCGAGAGATATCATTCCATGTTCCCGATAAGGGAGAAATTTTTAGCATCAAGCAAGAAGTTAACGAGGATAAACAAGATTGTCAATCCTTGCTAAGTAGTGAGAAAATCTCAAATTTTTTAATTGCTGATTTTCAGAGGTATGTATTAGCAAATGAATCTAAGTTTTCATGCCCTATGGATATAAAATTTGGTATTGATGATATTGCTAAGGGTGTGAAAAATGATTGTGAGAGTATTTCAGAGATGAGTATAAATGATGATAGTTGTTCACTTAATAGTGAACAAATTTTAGAATTATTGTCTTGTGAATATCTCATATTTTTAGGATAAGATAGATTTGAATCTCAGCACTACACACATATTGAGTTTGACAAGGAATATGCATCAGATAGTCAAAGTTTTGATACTTATATTTCTGATTTTTATTATACTCCTATGTCATTAGAGCACAATAAAGTTGAGTATGATATGTCAGATGATGAAAGCATCAATCTTATTGCAGATTTAAGGGATAAAGAAACTCCAAATATCATGTTGAGCACTCATTAGGATAGTTGTGTAGATTGTAAATCTTTTTCAGATTTTGAATTTTCCAATGAACCATTAAGGAATAGTCCTTCAGTTGTTCAAGATTCACATGTTTATGATAAATGTATTAATGTTTTCCCACCCACCCACCAACAAGTTTCAGATTTGAAAGATGATGATCATTTGTAGGAAAATATTGAACAAGATTCTGATAGGAATATGGAAGTCAATGACAAGATGAAGGATGGTATTCCTTTTGAGAAAAAGAGTATGGATTATGATATGGGATTACCATTGTTTGATAGTGAAAATGATGAATCTTGCTCTTTTGATTTATCTCTTCTTGCAGAAATTCAAAACCATTTGCTTAAGATCCATGGTGTCTATGATGAGCTTAACTGTGATGCTCCTCTGATTGTTGTTCCCTATCCTTTGAAGGATGAGCCATATCATATCCCAAGCGGTGAATGTTTTCAGTATTTGCATAAGGTTCAGTATGCTGATTTCTCTATTGATATGCAAACTACTAATGTGGATGGATATAATAATACTAACCCAAGAAACCTGGCAGATTTTAAGTGTTTTATTTTCCAGCCAGAAGGTGATTTTCAGATATGTGGCATTGAGTCAAGTATTGATAATTATTGCATTGGATTTTAGTTTATGCTACCTAATGAATGCACCATGCATATGCCACATTCTTTGAAAAATTGGTATCATTTCCATTTTAGCTCTCAAATGGATTATACTGATATTTTCTGTCTTGAGTTAATGGAGAGTGGAAATAAGATAGGTCAGATGCATGGAAATGGTAATTTCAGTTTGCCTCTAATTTATGGAGATGAAAATCAGATTTATGATAGAGGTAAGAATTGTTTTTAGTTGTGGGGCTTTAGGCCTCTTGTAAATAGTGTGCATATTGTATAGTTGCTTTCCCTTTTAGTTGTGTGTTTGCTTTCAGTAAGAGGTTCCTAGTGTAACCACCTAGATTTGGTCTGTACTGACCATAGACCCTGTTTGCCGTAGGTGTGATCATACCCCCTGTTATGTCAAGACAATGTTACTTTGGCATAATTTATTATTAAATTAGATTTTATGTCCTAGCTGATTTTTATCACTAATTTATATTAACTACTTCAGCCATACAATTCAAATCAATTTCAACCAATCAAATATTATCAAATTCAAACAATGGCTAAAGTATTTAATTATAAAGGAATTAATCTATCTCATCACTTGCATTTTAAACCCATTCCCCTAGCCTATTAATTTAATTAAAATGGTTATAGTCCTAATTAATTATCAAAAGCAATAAAAAGCTTAAATAATTAATATTCCTATTTTTGAATGAATTAAATAAGTTTAATTCATTTCATTTATATTCCCCTAAACCCTAACCTAACCTATCTCAACCACTTCTACCCTAGGTTCTAACCCATCCCAACCTATTCCCC
>MU227567.1:371928-394023 GCA_018584345.1 Thuja plicata
TGGTCAATGGCCTCAAGCTAGCCATGGAATGGAAGATCATAGAGTTACACATGTATGGTGACTCCCAACTAATTATCAATCAAGTCAATGGGGAGTATCAAACAAAAGATGAAAATTTGATGCCCTAAAAGAAACTAGTTGATGATCTGAAGATGTACTTTGTCTTCGTCACCTTCCAGCAGATACCAAGATCAGAGAACAAGGCTACGAATGCTATGGCTACCTTGGCATCCATGTTATAGCTGGAGGACCATCAATTCCACTATGACTTCTTGGTGGAATAAATATCATATCCTGCCTTTGATACCCCTGAATACTAGGTAATATGTACCTTGACTACCCCAGATCAATCTCGGTATGCCAGTATCATTGCTTACCTTTCCGACCAAACCATTCCCGTCAATTTATCCAAAAATGAGAAAAGATCCTTGATTAGGACAGCATCGTGTTATGTACTCATAACTAACAACCTATATCGACGTAGTCTCAATGGTACACTTCTTTGGTGTTTAGAATTTGAAGAGTCTGATCTAGCATTAAAAGAAGTTCACGAAGGTGTATGCGGATCACACTCAAATTACTTTTCATTAGCCAAGAAACTGCTCAGAGTAGGCTATTATTGGCCTACCATGGAGAAAGATGCTATTCAATTTTCAAAAGCATGTCTTAAATGCCAGACACATGGAAACCTTATTCATGCTCCTACCAGAGAAATTATACTTTTCATAACACATTGGTCATTTCAGCAATGGGCCTTTGACTTGGTTGGACAAATATATCCCAACTCTTCAAATGGACACAAGTTTATCATTACGGCCACTAAGTATTTCACGAAGTGGGTTGAAGCCGTGCTGCTAATCAAAGCCACTGGAAAACAGGTGGCTATGTTCATTCTAAACTACATTATTTGTAGATATAGGATACCCTCTTCAATTGTGACAAACAATGGGGGCCAATTTAAAAATCAAAACATTGATGACCTTTGTGAACAATTTCATATTACTCAACATTGCTCCTCAATCTATTATCCTCAAGGTAATGGACAGGTCAAGGCATCAAACAAGAATATTCTCAACATCTTACATAGAACTATAAGCAAGTCTGGCAGAGACTGGCATCTACAACTAAATCCAGCACTATGGGCCTACAGAAAAAGCATAAGAACACCAACTGGAGCCATGCCATTTTCTCTAGTCTATGGCATTGAAGCAATATTACCTATTGAGGTTGAAATCCCATCTTTGCGGATATCTTTACAATGATTGGTTACTGATGAGAAGTACCACATTGATCAAGTTTCTTCTCTTCTATATATCCTCTTCTTTTCTCAGTTTTGAGGGTTCCTGTTCCTGTCTTCTGCTCTGCTTGGGGGTTTTAGACTGTGTTATGTCTCTCTTTGCCAAAAGTTTCAGAACTAGTTTCCAAGTGATCTTCTGTAATATTCTCTCTTCCATTCATAGACAGTATTCTATTTCCTTTTTGTCTCAGACAAGAACATCATTGTAAAAGGTAGTTTTTGTTTGTTTATGAATGAAAATTCAGTATTATTGTTGATGATTATCAAAGTTGTCTCCATATTGTTTCTAAATCATATAAACTAGAGCATCAAGGGTGTTTTAGTTTTATCTATTGATTGATCAACAAATAGAGTTATTCAAAGGATAACTGTTATTTAGGAGTTGTTTTCAGATTTGTATGAGTTGGGATATCAAGGGCATTGCCAATCTTGTCTTTCCAGTGGATGTTGGTTATGTACTATCTATTCTAGGTGCTCTTTCAAGGAGGGTTAAATTCTTTGAGTAGAAAAGTTGCATATCTGAACACACAAGTGGATAAACAAGTAGAACTTGATTGTTGAGGTCTGTTTTATGTAAGGCATATGAACATATTGAACTATGTTGTTTCCTTTTGTTCATGACCATCTTTGCAATGTCATGGTTGACTCTATTGCTAATAGGGTAAGACACTGGTTTATGCAAGATCAGGGATGTTACAGAGATCCATAAATTCAAAACATAAACTAAAAACCATTTCCATTTCATGTTAGTAGGAGTTAAGTTTTCTCTGGTTTTTTAGACTTACTTTATGAAAGATAAATATTGAATAAGAGTTTATGAAATATTGAGGTATTAGTTATATAAGAGTTTGAAAACTATTTCATGGTTATATATCTCCAAGTTTGTAGTTGTTACAAAGGAGTCATGAATATGCAGATAAGGCAATACCCACCTGAGTGATGTGGAGCTTGAAGAAGGAGGATATTATCTAATCCTCATCAATTAGCCTTTCTCTTGCATTAAAGGAGTTTGCATTCAAGTAAACAAGTATACTATCATTTTAGGGTTGTGCTGCAAGAAAAAGAGCTAACATATTGTAAATAATATATATAAATTTTAATTTTAATTGATTTGAATATTTGTTTTAGATTACAATACAAAATTCTATATAGAATTTAAATATATAATTTTAAAAATATTGATACATATGTATTAAAATACATATATAATAAATTTGTACTATTTTATATTTAAATTAAAAATTAATATTACTATATTATCTTAGGATGGGTTAAAAATTATATGTAATAATATTATAATTTAATAAATATAAGAAATATATATTTATTAAAAATTAGTAGGTACTTCTTTGCAGGATGTAGATGTGAAAGGATACATGCTATGAAATAAAGTTTATGCCATGGTCATATGCATTCTTTTTAGTTTGATGTTTAGACATTGTGTGATTGGAATGGGGAAAACACCAAAACCCTAAAATAAATCATATGTTCATCTGATGTACATTACAATGGATGTAAGTGTTCAACTATTATGCATATGTGATTTTTTTAATTCTTTTTGCAGAAGGTGTAATCTTTTATGTTTGCTCACTGAATATATATATAATGTGTGTGTGCCTCTAGCGTTTGGCTCCTTGGATCTCATTTTGGCTTATGCTAAATCTGCTGGAATTTATGTGATAAATTTGTCAAGGAATTTTTAGAATCGTTCTTTTAAATTTTACGCATAAATCTTAAATGTAATAGAAGAGATCTTGAAAGTTGGAAAAATGTTGAAACACAACAAGGATTTTGTCATTTTATTCTTTGAGATGACATCTCTTTGAGGGATTATGTCAAACAATTCAGCTACTTTTTCTATGATTGCACATCTTGCGTGCATGTCTACTACAACTTTGCTAAATATAATATCTGAAAAATATTTGTGTACTATTATGATTTGATTCATGTCCATACCCTATTCCAAAGATCCCATTTTGGAACAGGCAAGGAGGACATTGGAAAAGAATTTGGCTTTATACCTTCTAATTGCATTTGTTTGAAAGTTTCTCAAGCCTTTTCAAAAAATCCATTTTATACAAATCTTGCAATCATTACAATCAATGAAATGACATCCCTTTAAGGAATTATGGAAAAAAAATTACATACTTTGTGCTTCCACATTTTTCATACATGTCTCCTTCACCATTGAAAAAACACAGTCACTATACTCATTTCAGCCTTTAAACAGTGATTAGCCAAAGGAACTACATTCAATGTCCACCATCTATGTCTATGTGAGGCTCCTTGTCCAGACCATTGTTTTGAAAATTGTCTTATTTTCAAAACAAGATTTGAAAATTCTCTTATTGTCCCCCTTTGCATGGATGCCTTGGCTTTTAGTGGATATCATTGATTTTGTGGTTTTATACCTGTCCCTTACTGCATAGCTACTACAATATTCATTTGGCATTGTCTTTTGGTTCCATTTTATTGTCACATTGATAGTCATTAGTGTTCATAACATTGTCTTCTGTCCTTATTCATTGTCTTGAAACATCCACTTGTTGTTGACCACTATTTTTTTATCTTTTAGTGCAGTTATAATAGTGTATCTTATTGCACTATCAACACACTTTGTTTCTTCCCTTGATCAATAACATTGTTCTTCATGACTTTTTCATGCACAGGTTGATACCTCTTTCCATTCCAAATGCTTAACATTTAGGATTATCTCCTTTCTTTCTTGATTAATAAATTATCTTCTTTACCTTCACATGACTGTACTTATATATTTAGAAAGTAATAGTGTCCACCTTGATTTCATTGTCTTAATATGACTATAAACAAACTTATGACACCATTGTACTTGCATTATGACTATGACACTCATTTTATGGATGAGATCCATACTTTTATCTATGGTTTCTTCTCTTCACATAAGAAGTTAGTCTTTGATTGTTGGAAGCCCTTCAAAAAGCAGTTTGACATGACAGCGAGATCAAAGTTGAAGAATGTAACAATCAGTGAGACACAAAAAAATAGTGTCATGCTATGATAGTAAGTCCATACCCCTGCCTTTTCATGCATATCAAAGGGAAATTTAACACATCATTGTTATTGTCTACTCCTATTGTCTTAATTCATTTCATGACCTTGTTACCCGATGTTATATCATTTCAAAAAGGTTGTCTTAGACATGAAGCTTGTTGTCTTCTATCAGATCTGGTGCTATCAACAACTATTTCTTTGTAATAGCTATCACAACACCTTCTAACTTTTTTCATCTAACTGTGTTTAGCCATAATGTCACTACTTTAACATCCTATTAATTATTTGTAGTTACACAGCTTAGAAACCATCATCTTCCACAGTAATATCACAATCATATATAATCATTTAATCATTGTCCACTATCATTATTTGGCATAATTTTTGACACCAAACAGATCATTTTCTCTCTTTTTAATATCAATATTTCATCACACAGTTTTTTTAATCTTTGTGAGCATGTGTAGTATTTTGAACACTGTTCCTAGAAAAATTCTCATTGTTATGTATTTTTCATGAATCACTCTTCACTATCATCATTGGTTTGGTCTTTCATGGAGATCATTGTTATGAACCATGGAGACCATTGTTCCCACATTCATTTTTCTTTACCCTTTTATTAGGCATTAGAACAGATTTGAAGGATTCTCTACCTTGTTGATGAACCTCTAAAATATTGAATGAAACCTTACTGAGATGATTTTTTGGTTTTAGTCTTTAGACAATGATACCCCTTGGTCTCCTTCATGGAAAAACAAAGAAAAGATCTTTATCCTTGGGTCATCAGGAACTCTTCATCTAATGAAAGAAACCCAATTCCAATAAAGGAAAGAAACAAAAGGAATGCATGTAAGGGTTAGTGTTTGTGTACTTTCTTGTAAAATCACCTCTAGAGTTGGTATTCATCAAGATTTGGCACTATAATTAAAAATGCTGCTCTTTCTTTGACATCTATCATTCTTTGTTGTTTCCTTTAACAATTTACTCTTTTTCCCTTTTGAAATTTTCCTTTGAATGTCAAAAGAATATTTATATTCTTTATCTAAAATCTACATTTATTTCTCTTCATATGACTATTGTTCAGGATAGGAGATCTATCGTTATGTGAAGAAAGAGTTTTCTCCATCTTTCAAACTCGTGGATCCTAATTGATGAACAAGTGTTTTTTTGTTCTAAAACCCCTTCTCTTTCCATGGATCCTCTACTGAAGCATTGAGTATACCTCTTACTAGTATTATATCCTCTTCTTCAAGCATGAAATTGCTGCTATTCATCGAATCTATGACATTATTTTCCAAAAACTATTGTCTTCTTCATAAAATCTTCGGTTCTAAATGAGTATCAATGAAAACCTAGCACTCTTACATGGAAAATGCTGCTATCTCCTAATTATCTTCAATAAACATTGATAAAGCTTGCAGAATCTTGTTTTTTCTCTTCTTTGAAAGGCATGCAAGGGTTACTCCTCCCTTAACTCTAGCTCAAAATTTGATTTTGGCTTTTTGTCATTATGTCAAAAATAGAAACTTTGACTTAAATTTTCTCTCCTTAATCAATTATGGATCCTTTCCATTAAGTAATGTGGAGAGCTACTTAAAAACCTTTTTTTGCAAGATTTGACAAAATTAAAACATTAATACCTCTTTCACTTAAAATTAACACATAATTAACACATGAATGGAAGGATGTAAGAAATGAAAAATTCTATTACAATAACCCCCCTTGAGCTATGTGAGACCCCTCAACAAGACTTTGGACCTTTGTGGGAATATTTTTAATGTGATGGTGGAAAATATGTAATAGTAAAGAATTTAGACCTTTGATAGACCATGCATTGAAAAAAAGGTAATCTTTTTGTTTGCTACCATTAGAATTTTAAATGTCTGCTTGGATTACTGGTGAATATTGTTTCTTTATTTTTTGAGTTATCACATTTGTATTTCCCAATCTTTTCAAACAACCATTGTGGATTGATGAGTTTGGGTTTAAGTTGAAATGAGACATGCAGATATGATTCAGTATGCATTTGAAATAGTTTTTGTGTGAAGTGTTTTTCAGTAGTAAACCAAAAATTTAATCAGGTTTGTTTGACCTTGGGAAGAAATTTTTGAAACCTGTCCTTGTGTTTTAGTTGATAATATTGTTATTCTATCAGCTATCATTACCATGGGTGGGTTTTGTTGGGACTTCACAATGTAGATCAAGATTTAATAGTGTAACCCAAGGATTTCCTTCCTTGGGGCAGTGCAAATTAAGGGTTAAATCAAGTCTGACATTCATGCTTGTTTAGGTTTATAGTCAAAATCAATTTGGAGTGCAATTTTGAGGCCAAATGAGTGGTTTTTGCATGTTACCTCTACTATATACTTTTCACTTTTCACTTGATTTTTTATTTTATAGAAACATATGCTTATAGGCTAACATATGATACTTGGTATGATTATTCTTTAAAGGGTTCTAGCTCAATTGAAGAGCACCTTCTTTTAAGCAGGAGGATGGTGGTTTGATTCCATCGTGCCCTAATGTGACTAAATATATGACCAGTTGACATCAAAATAATGACTAAATAAATGACTACCATGACTAAATAAATGACTATCATGACTAAGATGACTATCCTGACTAAATAAATGATTTCCATGACTAAATAAATGACCGAATTGATCAATCAAAACAACCAATACATGACCAAAAATGGTTTAGTTATAATTTTGGTCACATTAAAGGATCGTATATGTCATTAGTATACAAGGAAACAATTTTTGGACTGTCGATAACATGATCACCGAGTGACAGCATTCAGTTAGTACAATGGACACCAAAATAGACAAGTGCAATGGTCACCGAAAATGTTAGTACAGTGAACACTGAAATCATACTATCACCGACAAATAGTTTATAGAGTAAACCGAGAGCACAGTTTACAGAGTAAACTGAAAAATAGTTCAGAGACATCACCGAGCATAGACTACAGAGAAAACCGAGCACTAGTCTACCAAGAGACAATTTTATTTCCAAGAAATGTGGTTCTGAGTTACACATCATATGAAACACTTCAATTTTATAAATAGCTTTATGCTTAGTTGTAAAACCATTTCTTGAGGAACAAGTAAAGCATATGTAATTGTTTTAATCAATCTAACTGATTGTAAACATGCAAACTAGGAGATCAAGGTCAAGCTATAAACCTTTGATCATAGAGTTTTTATTATAAAGCATGAAACCTAATTAGGTCAACACATTGTATAAATAGACGTAGTAATCAATCAAAACATGATGATTGTAGCTGTAGTAGACATCTATGGATCAAATAGAGAGTTTCATGCAGAAGGACACAAAAGACAAAATTTAGTTACAAAGAACAAGATTCAAGGCTACCGAGCATAACAGAGGTATTAATCAATCACTATAGGTGATATATATACATTGTGAACTTAAAGGATCTGTATTCAGCAATTCAAGATTGCATACTATTAGGTCAACAAGTATTTTTGACTACTCTCTAACAATTGTAGAAAATAGAAGAAATCCTTTAAGAAGGTGGAATTAACAGTCTTATTGTAAATCTCTTAACCAAGTGCACACTTAATAGTGTTGCTAAATCTCTTAATTGAGTAGACCTAACCATTCTAAAATTTTACTCCTAACAGGGTAAGATCATCAGAAGTGATCACACTTGTAGCCTTAACCAGCACCTTCCATTCTACAGATAGTGAAGCTTTGTGGGTTTCATCCCCACCGCAATTTTTACCTTCTAACAGGGGTTTTCTATGTTACCAATTCTTGTGTCATGTGTAACTACTTTTCATGAATGTTTCTATGAATGTTTACATGTAATTAAGTTTATGTTTTGATATTGCATGCATAAGGTAGAAAAGCAATATGGTCGGTAATGCAAGAACAGAGTACTAAAGGTTAAAGTGATAAAAGTTTTAAGGGTACTGATTCACCTCTCCCCTCTCAATACACACCATTCCATTATTCCAAAAATTGGTATCATATCTAGATCTCTTATTTGGAAAATTTTAAATCACATGAGAGAAAAGATCATACAATGGAAAGGTATAAGCTTGATAAGAATATTGAGAATCGAAAGTTGCAGATACAGATCTTCTATGAGCAATACAAAGAAGAAAGAATCAAAATGAGAGAGCTACTAGATGAAAGAGAAGTTATGGCATCTCTCTGCAATGAAATAGACTATCATGAAGAAGAGATACTTGATTTGTTTGAGTCATCAAGATCTACATCTAACAATATATCAGACACATCTGAAGGAAGCATTACAAGTTTGAATGAAATCAATCAACATCTAACAGAACAAGTAAAGGTACTACAAATTGGTCAAGAGACATAGATGGTAAGGATGATTGATGTTATAAATAATGCTAGAAAAGTTGAACAAGAAAGAACATTAGCTCTTGATGACAGGAGGAAGATCACTGAGAAGTTACAAGAGAGAGAAACATAAATACAGAGACTAACTGAACATCATCACGAGATCATCAATCAAATAGTTCTTATGAGTCATGAGGCAAATCGAGTGAACATAGAACTCAATGGGAAATTAGAATCTATTTGTGAGCTAAGAGAAGAAAATGAAAAACTAAAGCCTGAAGTAAGGATTCAAGCCTGAAGTAAGCCTAAATGATTTGAAAGTTGAAGAGAGTACAAAAAGAATGGATGATTTTTTGAATGGACAAAGAAGACTCAACAACAATACCAGTCTAGGGTATATCGAGCATGGAGAATCATCAAACTGAGCTAATCAAGAAGATGTCTACACAAATCCAAGACCCAGGAAGCATTCATGCAATCACTATGGAAAACCAGACCACACATCAAATGTTTGTAGGAGCAAAGCTAAAGGTATTCCTAAATCCACTTCTATATCATAGGTAAGTGTTATAACTATAACAAGCATGGACACAAATCACATGAATGCAGATCTCAGGTGAACCAACCAAATAAGGAATCCTACATGTAAAAATATTGTTCTACTTTCAAAATGCATGACCACACATCTCATGAATGTAGGAAAAATAAAAAGCAAGCATGGAAACCCAAAGAACAAGAAAATGCTTATCAACCAAGAATAGTCAGTAACTTATATCTTTGGGATTAAAAAACATGGGAAAATTGCACATCATGTGGTAGATATGGACACATAGTTGAAAATTGCATGAGGAAATGGATACGAAGGTCTAGGAGCTGGACTAACTCCGGAATGACATGCTTACACTTTGATAAGGTCAGTCACCTAAGCAAGGACTGCAGAGACCGAGTGACAAAGACAAGCACTTTTTCTAATGAAAATACTATTGAAGATATCAGGAGAATGAGAAATCAAATGTGGAGGAAAGCTTCAAGCAAAGATGATGCTGGACCAAGCACCATAATTGGTGACACCTCATCCAATGGATCTGGTGATATCACCACCCCCACCTAAGTAAAACAAGTAAGTATGGAACTGCACTCTACAAAGCTATATTTTACATTAGTTCCAATATTCATAGATAATATGCCAAATTAGCATAAATGGAGTTGCACTATGGTATTACTTGTTATTAATTTTTGAATCCAATCTCATCGATCAATACACACCGAGAATTATCGGTGTAGATATAAAATCCAAGTTTTCAATGCAAACCAAGCATCATTGGTAATCATGTAAAAGACATTCAAGTCTTTGCTATGTATCAAGCATTGTCGGTGAAAATGTGAAAAGTGAAAATAAGTTGTCACTTACCCTGAGCATTGTATTATCACTGAGGATGAAGTTGGTATAATGCCTGAGAGTTACTATTATTGAGTGGTAGCTAAAGCATTTATTGCACCACTTAGGTCATTTTCTATAAATAGGGCATCAAAGAGCTCACTCACTCAAAAAGCAAAACAAGATAAAATACAACAGAGTGAAGCAGAGTGACCAAATGTGACAAGATTGCAAATTGATTCACAAAAGATTCAAAGGCGACTCCAATAGATTCCTAATATCTACAACAAAGATCTAGTAAGTAACAAGACTTACCGAGTACACATTTCAATCATGGAAGAAGCCCTAATTTCACAAAATGACAACCACATCACGAGCCACTAAGATCGAGAATGCAAAGGACAAGAAGGTCAACCTGATCAAGAACTCTACCTATGAAGAGCCCAAGTATAATTTTTTTCCTGAGGTTGCGTCACAACCTAACGAACAAGGAGTATTCTCAAGTATACCTCCTAGGGTCTTGCTAGTTGAAGATGTCTGAGCATATATCCACTACAAAGTTGCAGAGATTGGAGATCTTGAGATTGAAGAAGCTTACAAGAAGCTTTGCATAGATGGAAACCTTAAAGATGAGAACAACCACATTGAGGTGAAAGGGTTAAAAAATGCTCTAATGTTTCTAAAAGAGTTCAAGACTAGGTGGATTCAACTAGTACTCAGCCAAGTACATGAAAGGAAAATATGGTTGGATGAACCAAGCCAATCACTAAGGATGTGATTCACGCAGTAACTGGTTATCTAGTAACCAACAAGGCCAAAGTCCTAAAACATCCTTCTCTCCTCGAGATTGAAAAGATGAAATGTGTAGTATGGGATGGTAGAGGTCTAAAAGTTAACTCCATCATCAACCCTGAGATGAAGTTTTGTGGATGTGTACTTGGATACAAGGTATTCCAAGATATCCAATTGATTATCATTGCATGTGGAGCAGTTGGCACTTCCTATAAGATTGTAAAGAAGGGACTACAACTAGACTTATCTGAGCTACTACTGAAGAAATTGGAGGAGAACTTGAGAACTATTAGATCAGCTAGATCTAATTTATGTAAGTTTGGTTCACTCCTCATGTGCACATTTTTCTACTTTCAAAACTTTATCCCATCTACTGATAATCTCAATCAGGATACAACCCAACCGATAATTGCACAAATTAGTGAATTCATTAAGTCACTAGGGGGTAACTTCATATTAGTCATGAATGCATACTTCACTACCTTCAAGGACAGAATGCAGAAGAGAATTAGGATACCTACACAACTAGTGGAATAGTATAAAGATGACATATGTTTCATAGTGGATACCGACACCACTTTAATAAAACTAGTTGTACTAAGAATAGCATGGTTTCCACCACTGGACTATGAGATAAACATAGATCAAGCCACAAATGTTATTGAAGCATTATTGAATGAAGAAGTGGGAAAATCATTGGTCAAATTTGGAACTTATGAAGAAGCTAAGGCTAGAATCAAAACGGGCCTAGTAGTGAAGAAGATAGACCGAAAGAAGAATAAAATCATAAAAACATTTGAGAAGAAACTTTTGGTAGATGATAAACATTTAGAACAAGATGTCACCAACAAATAGTCACCTGTCAGTGAAAATGAAAAATTGAGTGATTCTAAATCTACTGAGTCAGATGCACCATTAGCCAAGAAGGCAAAGGTTGCAAATGTTACAGCTACATCAAGAACAAGGAGTAATACTACCAAAGATGCAGATTCACCACAGGTTAAGAAAGGCACAGTGGGGACTTATAAGAGAAAGACTCAAACTGGTCAAATAGAAAAGAGACAAAGAAGAAGATATATCAGAGGAAAAGAGGATAAGGAAGATATTGAGAAAGATGAAAAAGAACAAGGAGTTCAAACAGAAAATCTCAAATTTCCTCATACAGTTGATGAAGTTGCACAATCAATCATCAACACCGAGAGCATATCACATCGAAATATAAGATAATGGATAACCTTATCTCCTGGAGATCAAACCAAGATAGAAGAAGCCATAATTAAGGCAATGGTTACATACAAGTATGTACCCATACAATTCAATAAGAAAATGCCACAATAGATTAGTGATAGGATATCAACAAGATGGACATATGCCTTGCACACTGAGAAATAGATAAGGGGAAGATCCCTAGTTACAATCATGCCACCCAAGTCAAAAGTTGAACAAATTGATGAAATGATGAAGAAGAATGCAAATAAATTCTCTACAAAGATGAGAGCTTACAAAGTACTAGAGGGAATATTATTATATCTTGATATAGAAAGCAATGAGACTTGGAATGAAAAATTCAATGCCCCCAAGCAGGTATTGGCTCTTACCGAGACACTTCATTATGAAGAGAAAGAGGCCACACCAAGCCCAGCACACATCTTCATAAATGATACTGAGTACATCAATCCAGTTGAGTTGACAACATAGGCAAGCAAGGCCATGGATAATGTACCTCAGATTTTATGATGATTAGAGGATACAACAGAGATCACAATCAAAGATATAACTCTTTTTGATTCTGATGATGAGCCTAAGAAAGATGAAGATATAACTGATGCCACCGAGAAAGAAAAGGAAAAGGATACAACGGATGTTGCACAGGAAAATATGCCATGTGACATGCCATTATTGATACAAGCTATCAATATAATGACAGAAGCAAAGGATAAAACACCTGAGCCTGATGAAAACATACCAATGGACACATGTGATGAACAAGGGAAGCAAAAGGATACACAAGAGGAAAAGAAAGATGAAAGTGGAGAAGAGAAACCGGGTGATGCCATTAATAAGAACACCAAAGGAGAAAAGGCTACAAAAAAATATAAGGTTGATGTAGAGACGTCTACTACCGACCAACAAGTTAACATCGAGAAGCACACAAAAGGCACCACATCTCCCACAAAATCTCCTAAAGCAAAAGAAATAGAGAAATAACTTGCTATAGTTCTACATTCCCCTGCTTCCAAAAGAAGAAGAAGAAGATAATTTATATTGCTCAAGTTTGTCTTCTATTGCTCAGGTATGCTTGTCCCGAGTCATGTTTTGTTTCTCAGGGTGTTCTTTGACCGAGTCACTCTGTTGCTCGGTCATCCTTTTCCCAAGTTGTTTATTTTGGAATTGGATCTGGTGGCCGACTTCTGCATTTAATTTTTGTGGCTTAATTAATGTGGGGTCTCTCTTTGGGATCTATGTGGACCTAAATCTGGGTCTCACTTATGGATTTGAGTGCTGACCTCTTTGGTGGACTCTTGTATATATTTTTTCTATGTTCTTAGTTTAGGAGGCAGTGCTAGGCAGTTATAGAAGTACGATTTTGGATATTAGATTATAATAGAAGATTAAGTATTGAATTATCTAGAATGCAGTTATGTGACCTCACATGTATGAAGATCATTTTGTAATTCACATAATGTATATGGCCAAAATTGGGAAGGCCTTACAGCCTGACATGTAATGATTTTGATCATTTAATGAAAAGGATCTTTGTTGTTTCTTCTCTCACTCTGTTGTTGTTGTTTCCACATTGTATCTACAAGTTGGTTTGGTAGTTGGGAGAGCCCTTGGCCCCTTCTTTCATCCCTCCTTGCGTCAGGTGGTATCAGAGCTGGTGAGATCTAAGTTCTTTCTTGTAAACCCTAACCCTAGTTGGTGATATTGTTGTGGGATAGTAGATTGTGATCTCACCTACAATTGCAAAGGGATTCAAGATGGTTTTTTGGAGACAAAATACAAATCTAGGAGTAGCTGACATGATTAGACAGATGGATGCAAGATTGGAAGTTGTTGAGACAACCCAGCATAGAAGAAGACATCTTAAAGAGGTTAGTGATGATGAATTGGAAGAGGTTCAAGGTGAAGTTGCACCTGCAACTGTGATGGATTAGGAAGAAGAGATATTCCTACTAGCTTTGACAAGTTTGAAGTCCACACCTCAGTTTAATCCTACTGAGTATAGTGGAAAATTGGATTATGATGAATTGATAGATTGGATAACTGAGTTGGAAAAGTACTTTGAATATGAGAATGTATCAGAGGACAAGAAGGTGAAGATTGCAAGCACAAAATTGAAAGGTCATGCATCCTTATGGTGGGAACATTTGCAATTGGATCGAAAGAAGAATGGTAAAGATAAAATCAAGGTATGGGATAAGTTGGTAAACAAATTCAAAGGCAAGTTTCTACCTTGTGATTATCGGATTAACTTGATTAGGAGGATGCAAAGTTTGAAGCAGAAAGATAGATCTGTAAAAGACTACACTGAGGAATTCTACAGATTGGATATCATATCTGGACATGTTGAAGATGAAGTGGAAAGAGTGGAAAGATATCTGAATGGATTGAGAAGTTCCATACAAGATGAGATCAACTTGGTCAAGATGGAAAGTATTGAGGAAGCATATAAATTTGCCCTAAAAGCTGAGGATAAGTTGAATAGAAAATATGAACAAAGACAAAGAGGCAAAGGTGGTAGATTCCCTAGAGGAAGAGGTAGATGTCATGGTGAAAATAGTAGATTTGAACCGGACAAGATGAATTTAGACACATCTCAAGACAAAGGAAAGACTGAATGGAAAGATGGAAGTTCATAACGATGAAGAGGCAATTACTCCTGAGGTGGTTATAGCAGAAAAGGGTTCCAAGTAACTTGTTACAAGTGTGGAGAGGAAGGACATAAATCCTTTGAATGTACACATGCAAGCAAGAAAGTTGGCAATAGCAGAAATGCTTTGGTACAAGAAGAGTCACCAAATGAAGCTAAGAAGGAAGGAAATCTCATGATCTGAAGGATACTATGGAGTGAAAAGGATAAGCAAGATCATGTCAGGAAAATTTTATTCAAGACCAGATGTAGAGTTGCAGACAAAGTTTTGAAGGTAATTTTTGATAGTGGAAGCTCAGAGAATCTGGCATCTGAGGAAATGGTCACAAAGTTTCATTTGGAAAGGATGAAGCATCCAAAGCCCTATAAGATCTCATGGATCAATGATGAGCACACATTAATGGTGAGTGAACAATGTTTTGTGAATCTGAAAATCAGAAAGTATTATGATAAGATGTTGTGTGATATTATGCCAATGGATTGTTGTCATATTTTTTTGGGTAGACCTTGGAAATATGATAGACATGTTATACATGATAGAAGATTGAATAGATATTCTATTTGGGTTGATGGTAAAAAGCAATTTTTTTTACCTTTGGTAGAAGAATCTATTGGTGAGATATGTACATCTATGAAAGTTTGTTTGATGGAAGGTAGGAAGTTTGCTAAGGATTTGAAAAGAAATGATATTTAATATGCTTTGATTCCTACCAAACTGAGTAAGAATACAAAAGATGAAATTCCTATAGAAGTTAAGAAGTTACTCACTGAGTACAAGGAGTTCATTTAAGATAATATACCTGATGGTTTTCCACCAATGAGAGATATTAGTCTTTGTATGGATCTTATTCCTAGAGGCAGTTTACCAAACAAAGCACCACATAGGTTAACACTGACTGAGAATGAAGAGCTTAACTAACAAGTTCATGAATTTTTGAACAAAGGTTTGATTTGAGAAATTTTGAGTCCATCTGCAGCACCTACTATATTGGCACCTAAGAAGATTGGAGAATGGTGAATGTGCACTAATTGAAGAGAAATCAATAAGATCATAGTGAATTATAGGTTTCATATACCGAAAATGGATGACATAATGGATTATTTGAGTGGAGCAAGATATTTTACCAAAATTGATTTGAAGAGTGGCTATCATCATATCAGAATCAAAGAAGGTGATGAATGGAAGACTACTGTCAAGACAAAGGAAGGTTTGTATGAGTGGTTGGTTATGCCTTTTGGTTTAACTAATGCACTAAGTACATTTATGAGGTTAATGAATGAATTTTTGAAGAAATTCTTGAATAAATGTGTAAATATATACTTGGATGATATTCTGATATTCAGTAAGACTAGAGAAGAGCATTTGATACATATAAGGCAAGTGCTGCATAGATTGAAAGAGGAAAAGTTACTAATAAATCTAAAGAAGTGTTCCTTCATGAAAGAAGAACATGTGTATTTGGGTTTTGTAATTTTAGCTGATGGATTGAAGATGGATCCTAAGAAGGTTGAAGCTATACTTAGTTGGCCTACACATGAGAATGTCATTGAGGTAAGATCATTTCATGGATTCACAAGTTTTTTATAGAAAGTTTATCAAAAAATTTAGTTCTATTTGTAATGCTATGACTGAGAAAATGAGAGGAGATAAAAGAGAATTCAAATGGACACATGGAGCTGATAAGAGTTTTGAGACTTTGAAATTGAAGGTTGTTGAATTACCTATGTTAGCATTACCTGATTTCAATAAGGTGTTTCAAGTTGAATGTGATGCAAGTGGAAGTGCAATTGGAGCTATTTTGACTCAAGAAGGTAAACCTATTGCTTTCTTTAGTGAAAATTTGAATGATACTAAGAGGAAATATTATATCTATGATCAAGATTACTATGCTATTGTTCAAGATATGAAGAAATGGAGACATTATTTGATGCCAAATGAATTTGTGTTGTATACTAATCATAAGGCTTTACAATATTTGGGTAGTCAAAATAAGTTGAATCAGAGACATATGAAATGGGTAGAGTATTTACAGAGTTTCACAATTGTGATTAAACATAAGAGTGGAGTTTCTAACTAAGTTGTTGATGCATTGAGTAGAAGAAGATCTTTGTTGACTTAAATGAGAATTGAAGTTCTTGTTTTTGATGACATGAGTTTGTATGAAAGTGATCCTGATTTTTCTGAGAAGTGGAGAGTATGTAGAGAACCTAATTCAAATCAATCAAGTAAGTATGAAGACTATTTCATTCAGAAAGATATGTTGTTTAAAGGTATTCAGTTGTGCATACCGAGAGGTTCAATGAGAACTAATTTGATTAAGGTGAAACATAGTAGTGGTTTGGCTAGACATTTTGGTATTGATAAAACATTAAGTTTTCTTAAGGAAAGGTACTTTTGGCCTCAGTTGTATAAGGATGTTCAAAAATTTGTGAAATTTTGTGGAGTTTGTCAAGTTGCAAAAGGAGTAAGTCAGAATGTTGGTTTATATACACCAATTAATGTTCCTGAGAAACCTTGGAGTGACACCAGCATGGATTTTGTTCCTTGCTTACCTAGGACAGCAAGAGGTAATGATTCCATAGTTGTTGTGGATAGATTTTCTAAGATGACACATTTTATACCATGTAGGAAAACATAAGATGCATTACATATAGCAGATATTTTCTTTAAAGATATTGTCAGATTGCATCGATTACCAAGGAGTATCATCTCTAACCGAGATAGTTAGTTTGTCAGCTATTTTTGGAAAACACTCTGGAAGAAGTTGGATATTGAGTTGAAATATAGTTCTACATTTCATCCATGGGATGATGGACAAACAGAGGTTGTAAACTGAAGTTTGGGTAACTTGTTGAGATGCCTAGTTGGATTCACACCAAGTAATTGGGATTTGATGTTGGCACATGAAGATATTGCATACAACAGTTCAATAAATAGAAGTACTGGAAAGACACCTTTTGAGATTGTTCATGGTACACAACCGAGAGGTATATCATATTTGAGAGATATTGTTGGAGAAGAGAAAAGAAGTGTTGAAGTAGTGGAATTTGCTGAGTTCATGAAGACATTGCATGAAGATGTAAAACAAAAGTTGGAGAAAAGCAATTAGAAGTACAAAGATAGTGCAGACAGATCAAGAAGACATAAAACATTTGAATTTGCTGATGCTATAATGGTTCATTTGAAGAAAGGAAGATTTCCTATTGGAACATATTGTTAGAATAGTCCCAAAGGATAACTGAGAGGGGGGGTGAATCAATTATCAGCTAATTTAATTCTTTTCTTTTATTAACTCTAGAATATAATAAAGTAAATGCACATTCAGATAACATAATAGACAACACCACAATTTGGTTACGGGGAAACTAAATGGTAAAAACCCCAACGGGAATTAACACCCACAATGAACTATACTTTTTTATAATAATCCCTGTTAGAAGATCTTGCAACCCTATTAGGAGTTGTTCTTTACAATGCAATAAGTATAGTGACCTAGTTAAGGGTCTGGCCCTGTTAGGAGTCTTTTACAAATAACCCTGTTAAGGGTGAGGACTCACTATCCAAAAGCTCACTACTTCAATGGTGAAGGCTAAAACCTTCTGTAGAATAGATATGCATTATATCTGATGATGAACTATAGAGTAGACCTGTTGTCTTGATCAGTTCCAATGTATTGTAATCTTTCACTTTGTCTTCACATAGATCCTTGATGAATGAAACACAACTAATATTTTTCTCTGTACATTTTCTATCTCTTATCTTGTCATTCAAACTTAGCACTCCATAAATGAACTACTATAAGTATCTTCCACAAAGTATGAGATCATGGGACCTGTTAGGAAACTCTTCATAACATCCTTGTCGGCTTAACTAACCACACAAGCATAATTACAACTACATAATATAAACTGAATAGATGTGACGCTTCACAAAGTCGGCCTCACCAAATTAACTCTAACATTGCAATCTTGTTGAAACATGTTTGGCACCTTTAGATAACTATCTTCAACTCATAACTAATCTTGAATATACACATGCATATCCTAAAGATAGGCACAACTAAAGAACCAATGAAATACGTCAGCTCTGTACAGACAAACACTAGAAACTATAACTGTCGTTAACAGAATTACACAACACAACTGAAACTTCATATCTGAGTCTGTGTATGAACAAAACATAAACAACATGTCTACATCATGAATATAACTGCACAAGGCTTGATAACATCATTCTGATAAGTACATGCAGAATACTACTGTATATTATATGTTGTCATCAATGACAAACATATAATCAACTAGCTACCAGAAGTAAATCTCCAACAATCTCCCCCTTTGACATTGATGGCAACATATGATATTAAAAACATCTTCAGTACATGGTGTCTTCTTTCTTTTTACAATCTTCTCCATATCCTCATCAAAGATTCCTCTACACTATTGTAGCTCCTCTGTCTGTGTTTATACTCCCCCAAAGTATATGCTCCCCCTTACTATATACTCCCCCTTTGACATCAATGGAAAAGGGTGCCATAAAAATTTAGGCATAGGTACTACTCCAGAAGTAGAGTAGTTAACCATTCATCAGTCACTATGGACTGATGTTCTTGTTGCTTTATCTAATTAGATGCAAGAGAAAGAATTACTCCCAACTTCTCCCTGAGATACTCAAAATTATCTTTTGATAAAGGCTTTGTGAAAATATATACCAACTGTTCTTTGGTGCTCACATAGTCCAATTTTACTTCATTATCTGCAACTTTTTTCTCTAAGAAAATGGTATTTAATCTCAATGTGTTTTTTCTTTACGTACATCACAAGGTTCTTGGACATGTTGATAGTACTGGTGTTATCATAGTGAATAACAATAGGATAATCAACCTGTATACCAAAATCTTTAACCATCTTCTTGATCCAAACCATTGTTGAACAATTAAATGCTGCTGCATTAACATATTCAGCTTCTGCTATCAACTGAGAGATATAATTTTTCTTCTTGTTGACCCAAGAAACCAACCTATCTCCAAGAAATACTGCTCCTCCAGAAGTACTCTTCCTGTCATCAATACAACCTGTCAAACCTACATCTGTATACATATGAAGTTGTACATTCTCTGATTTAGGATACCATAAACCATAGTCTATAGTTCCCTTTAGATATATGAATATTCTCTTTATTGTCATTAGGTGATTCTGTTTTGGTTCAGCTGCAGATCTACCAACAATGCCAACTGCATTAGATATGTCTGGTCTAGATTGAGTAAGATATAGAAGTTTTCCAATCATAGAATTATAAAATGTCTTGTCAACTGTTGTGGAATCATCTTCTTTAGAAAGCTTTCTTCCTGTTATCATAGGAGTGCATACTAGCTTACAATCTTCCATCTTGAAATTTTTCAATATTTCCTTCACATATTTGGACTGATTTATAAATATTCATGTATCTGTCTGCTTTACATTTAATCCCAAAAAATATTTTATAGAACCAATCATGCTCATTTCAAATTCATTATGCATTTCTTTTGCAAATTCTGCACTAAGCTTTTCATTACCTCTAAAGATAATGTCATCAACAAATATGGCAACAAGTAATAATCCATCAGGTGTCTCTCTTATGAATAGGTTACAATCTTTTGTTCCTTTATTAAATCCAATCTTGGTAAGATAACCATCTAGCCTCTCATACCAAGCTCTTGGGGCATGTTTAATTCCATAGAGTGCTTTCT
This sequence comes from Thuja plicata, assembly GCA_018584345.1. NCBI lineage: Eukaryota > Viridiplantae > Streptophyta > Pinopsida > Cupressales > Cupressaceae > Thuja > Thuja plicata. The sequence continues at coordinate 392,367 of MU227567.1, forward strand.
TTAATCTGCATGCCATGTCTAGTTTATCTGATAGATTAAATCCTTCAGGCTATTCTATGTAGACTTCTTCCTTCAAGTCACCATTTAGAAATTCTGATTTGACATCCATTTGATATACTTTGAAGTCTTTGAATGTTGCATAGGCCAAGAATAATTTAATGGCTTCTAATCTTCTCATAGGGGCCAATGTGTCAGTGTAATCTATCCCTTCCCTCTGTGCATATCCTTTAAACACTAGTCTTTCTTTGTTTCTGATCACTGTACCATCTTCATTCATTTTTTTCTTGAATACACACTTTGTTCCAATCACATTTTTGTCACAAGGTCTAAGAACGAATTCCCATGTGTCATTTTTTATTATTTGATCTAATTCTTCTTCCATTTCTTTCCACCAATTAGAATCCTTGCAACCATCTTCAACATTTAAGGGTTCAATCTATGAAAGTAAACATACCTCTTCATCCACTATTAAAAAAATTTCTTTAGATCTAGTCAAAACACTGCTACTATGATCTCCAATGATATCATCTTTTGAATGATACCTAGATGTGAATTTTGAAACTTTTAGTGTGACATCCTCATCTGTAATTTGTGGTACTTCTTTTCTTGATTTAGGTTCATTACATGAAACATCAATGCAATCGAACATTTCTTCAATAACAGTGTCTTTACTGTTAGACCTGGGTTCATCCTCAACCATAGATGCATATTCATAGTATCTCTCTTGAAACATGAACTTCTCATCAATCTTTACATGAGTAGTTTCAATTATCTTCTTTAATATTAAATTGAAACATTTGTATGCTTTTCTTTTAGTAGAATAATCAAGGAAAATACCTTAATCACTTCTAGCATCAAACTTACCAACACCATCATCTCTCTTGATGTAACACTTGCTGCCAAAGTTTCTAAAGTATTTTACTATAGGTACATTACCAAACCAAAGTTCATAAGGTGTCTTATCTATGCCTGGTCTTAGTTGTGTTATGTTGATAGTATAGACTGCTATATTGACTGCATCTCTCCAATAGGTGGGTGCAACTTTTCCATCAATTATCATAGTGCACGTTGTATCAAGTATGATCTTGTTCCTTCTTTCTACAATCTCATTCTGTTGAGGGGTTCTGGGTTCACTCAACTATCTTTTGATTCCATGTTCTTCACAATAGTCATAAAACTGGTCAGAGGTGAATTCTCCTCCTCTATCTGATCTTAGACATTTTAGTTTTAATCCAGATTCATTCTCAACTTTGGCTTTGAATATTTTGAACTTCTCAAAGGCTTTAGACTTCTCCTTTAAGAATGCAACCCACATCATTCTTGAAAAATAATCAAAAAATAAAATTAAATACCTTTCTCCATAGTATTATCTAGTTTGAGTAGGACCACATAAGTTTGTATGCACTAGGTCTAACTTGTTTTCAGCTGAGTTCTGCTTGCTTCTGAAAGAGCTCCTTACATGCTTTCCCATAACACATTCCCTGCACATTGTGTCAGCTGGTTTTGCAATACCTGTAAGGTCTCTAACTGCCTTGACATTTCTTATCTTTACTATATTGTCAAAATTGATATGACATAGTCTCTTGTGCCATAACCAACTGTCATCCACTTTTGCAACAAAACAACTTACATCTGAATTGAGCTGAAAAACATTACC
>MU227567.1:394705-408994 GCA_018584345.1 Thuja plicata
TTGTTTCACTTTTGGGTTCAGTCTTCAATCTTGATATCTCAAATGCAGAGATTTTACTGATCAAAGTCTCTCTCTTGAAGTTTTGTGAAAATTGTATGGTTTCATCTAGAATATTGATCTTGTTCTCGTAGTCTTATGTTAAATTAGTCATCAGCTTGTCCGTTATTTCTTCTTCTAATATTTCTCCACCATTTTTTCTGATTCCAAAAACTGCTTCATTTATCCTCTGATTGTAGGCTCTGATGTTCTCTTTAGGTAACATCTCAAGGTTGTTGTATTTCTTTTTCCATTTCTTCCTACACGCATTCTTTTCTTGGATATCTCCTTCAAACATGTCTTCTAAATATTTCCATATAGTGTATGCCTTGTCTACTTTTTAGATCTCAGAGAATTCACTATCAGATAGTGCACTTATAAGGGCTTCTTTGGCAACTACATAAGCTGTGAATGTATCCTTTTGTTTACTAGTAGCACCATCTCTTAAGAGGTATTTTAGAGAGAGAATAACAACTTCTTGTGTGGCTATCTCAAAGATTTCAAAACCAACACACTGTAGATGTGTTATCATTTTGTTCTTCCAATCTAGATAATTCTCTCCATCAAACTTAGGACTCTCTTTTCTGAAGTATGCCATCTGATCTACCTTAATCTGTTAGGATTTCTCTTCAAGGCACTTGGCTCTGATACCAATTGTTAGAATAGTCCCAAAGGATAACTGAGAGGGGGGGTGAATCAGTTATCAGCTAATTTAATTCTTTTCTTTTATTAACTCTAGAATATAATAAAGTAAATGCACATTCAGATAACACAATAGAAAACACCACAATTTGGTTATGGGGAAACCAAATGGTAAAAACCCCGGTGGGGATTAACACCCACAATGAACTATACTTGTTTATAATAATCCTTGTTAGAAGATCTTGCAACCCTATTAGGAGTTGTTCTTTACAATGCAATAAGTATAGTGACCTGATTAAGGTTCTGACCCTGTTAGGATTCTTTTACAAATAACCCTGTTAAGGGTGAGGACTCACTGTCCAAAAGCTCACCGCTTCAATGGTGAAGGCTACAAACCTCTGTAGAATAGATATGCACTATATATGATGATGAACTATAGAGTAGACTTGTTGTCCTTATTAGTTCCAATGTATTGTAATCTTTCACTTCTTCTTCACATAGATCCTTAATGAATGAAATACAACTGATATTTTGCTTTGTACATTTTCTATCTCTTATCTTGTCATTCACACTTAGTGCTCCATAAATGAACTGCTATAAGTATCTTCCACAAAGTATGAGATCATGGGACCTATTAGGAAACTCTTCATAACATCCTTGTTAGCTTAACTAACCATGCAAGCATAATTACAACTGCTCAATATAAACTGAATAGACACGATGCTTCACAAAGTCAGCCTCACCAAATTAACTCTAACATTGCAATCTTGTTGAAACACGTTTGGCACCTTTAGATAACTATCTTCAACTCATAACTAATCTTGAATATACACATGCATATCCTGAAGATAGGTTCAACTCAAGAACCAATGCAATATGTCAGCTCTATACAAACAAACACCAGAAACTGTAACTGCCATTAACAGAATTACACAACACAACTGAAACTTCATATCTGAATCTGCATGTATGAACAAAACATAAACAACATGAATATAACCATGAAAGGCTTGATAACATCATTTTGATAAGTGCATACTGAACACTACTATATATTATATATTGTCATCAATGACAAACATACAATCAACTAGCTGCCAGAAGTAAATCTCCAACACATATGGTAAATTAAAGATGAAGAAATTTGGTCCTTACAAAATGCTGAGAATATTTGATAGTGGAAATTATTATGAAGTTGAATTACCTGATGGCATGGATATATCACCTATATTCAATATTTCAAACCTGTATGAGTATCATGAACCTAATGAAGAAGTGGCAATACCAAGTGATTATCATAAGAAGCAGATAGAGGAACTTGAAAAGAATTTTGAAATAGAGTTAGCAGAAGTACAAGAGGAAAGGAATACATAAAATATCTAGTAAAGTGGAAGACCAGATTGATTAAGGACTCATCTTGGATTTCTCAATCTAAGTTGGATTCATTACAGGTTGGACCTGATACATGATTCAGGGAATCATTTCTTGTAACCCCAGGTGTCTGATGCAGGAGCATCTTGGGTCCTTGGAAAACCTACTCAACCAAAAATATGTTTTCTTTTGATCTTTAGTTTGTTTGGAGGTTTCTTGGTGAAGTACTTTTTTTCTCGAGATCTGTCACTCGGTTATACTTGTTCTGAGTTGGTCTTTGTTTCTCAGGTTTCTTTTTCTCTGGCATGCTTATTCCAAGTTAATTTTTTCGATCACTCAGGTTTGTCTTTTTTTGCTTGGGTATGCTTGGCCTGAGTCATGTTTTCTTTCTTGGGGTGTTCTTTTCCCAAGTCACTCTATTGCTCAGTCATCCTTTTCCCAAGTTGTTTATTTTGGAGTTGGATTTGGTGGCCGACTTCTACATTTAATTTTCACAGATTAATTATTGTGGGGTCTCTCATTGGGATCTGTGTGGACCTAAATCTAGGTCTCACTTATGGATTTGAGCATTGACCTCTTTTGTGGACTCTTGTATATATTTATTTCTATGTTATTAGTTTAGGAGGCAATGCTAAGCAGTTTTAGAAGTAGGATTTTGGATATCAGATTATAACAGAAGATTAAGTATTGAATTATCTGGAAGGAAGGTTTGTGACCTCACGTGTATGAAGATCATTTTATAATTCACTGAATGTATATGGACAAAACTGGGAAGGCCTTACATCCCGACATGTAATGAGTTTGATCAATTAATGAAAAGGATCCCTATTGTTTCTTCTCTCACTCTATTATTGTTGTTTCTGCATTGTATCTGGAAGTTCATTTGGTAGTTTGGAGATCCCTTGACCCCTTCTTCTATCCCTCCTTGCATCATTAACTTAATTCAAAATTTGTGCACAATAGAGCATTTCACTACCAAGCATAGTGAAAAGATAGCCAAAATAGATGAAGATATTAAGGCTAGTGCACAAAGTCTCACAACTAAGGAGAATGCATTCCAATTGCATTATGCAAAGATTGTAGAAGAAAAAAGGTTGAGACTAGAAATTAAAAAGGCTAAAAGAAAAATCAGAGATGAGGTAACCGAGCTATAGGCTATGTTACTCCCTAATCTCACACTGTTGTTAAAACACATGACTTTGGCAAAAGCATTGATTTCCACCCCTTAGATGTTTGCTACCGAAAGTCTATATGACATGCACGCCATACTCACTTTGAAGTAAAAGACCCTTGAGAACCTCCAAGAGCAATGGGAGAAGATAATGGTAGAAATTCAAAAATTCCTTACCCACATACTTGACAAGATGTAAGTATTACACCTTTGTCATTATTTCCAAAAAAGGGGGAAACAATATGTAAAGGGGGAAAATAATACATGTGGATATATATTTACACAAGGGGAAATATATGTATAAGGGAAAAATGTCACAAAGGAGAAACATGTACATACTGAGGCATGCACATAGGGGGAGTCATTTGACAAGGTAAACACTTGGTGTATATACTGTACATTTCAGTTTTGCACGTACCATTTTTTTATACTAATGCTAAAGGGGGAGATTGATAATCCTAAAGGATCATATTTGTCATTAGTATACAAGGAAATAGTTTTTGGACTGTTGGTAACATGATCACCGAGTGACAACATTCAATCAAGCACAATGGACACCGAAATAGACAAGTACAATGGTCACCAAAAATGTTAGTGTAGTGAACACCAAAATTAGACTATCACTGACAGACAGTTTACAGAGTAAATCAAGAGCATAGTTTATAGATTTAACTGACAGAAATTTTAGAGACATCACCGAGCACAGACTACAGAGAAGACCGAGCACCAGTCTACCGAGAGAGTTTTATTTTTGATAAATTTGGATCTGAGTTACACGCTAGATAAAACACTTCAATTTTATAAATAGCTTTATGCTTAGCTGTGAAACCATTTCTTGAGGAACAATTAAAGCATATGTAATTATTTTAATCAATCTAACTGATTGTAAACATGCAAAATAGGAGATCAAGGTCAAGTTGTAAACCTTTGATCATAGAGTTTTTATTGTAAAGCATGAAACCTAATTAGGTCAACACATTGTATAAATAGATGTAGTAATCAATCAAGACATGATGATTATATCCATAGCAGACATATATGGATTAGACAGAGAGTTTCATGCAGAACGACACAAAAGATAGAATTCAGTTATGAAGAAAGAGATTCAAGGCTACCGATCAGAATAGAGGTATTAATCAACCACTATAGGTGATATATATACATTGTGAACTTAAAGGATCTATATTCAGCAATTCATGATTGCATACTATCAAATCAACAAGTATTGTTGACTACTCTAACAATTGTAGCAAATAGAAGAAATCCTTTAAGAAGGTGGACTTAACAGTCTTATTGTAAGTTTCTTAACCAAGTGCACACTTAATAGTGTTGCTAAATATCTTAACTAAGTAGACCTAACCAATCTAAAAATTTACTCCTAATATGGTAAGATCATTAGAAGTGATCACACTTGTAACCTTAACCAGCACCTTCCATTCTACAGATAGTGAAGCTTTGTGGGTTTCATCCCCACTGCAATTTTTACCTTCTAACAGGGGTTTTCTACGTTACCAATTCTTGTGTCATGTGTAACTAATTTTCATGAATGTTTCTATGAATGTTTACATGCAATTAAGTTTATGTTTTGATATTACATGCATAAAGTAGAAAAGCAATATGGTCGGTAATGCAAGAACAAAGTACTAAAGGTTAAAGTGATAAAAAATTTAAGGGTATTGATTCACCCCTCCCCTCTCAATACACACCATTCCATTATTCTAACATGCGTGACTAAGGTTAGTCATTTATAGGTAATTTTTAGTAGTTGGGTATGTGTAGCATAATGGTATACCAAGCTATGGCCTTAAGTGGCAATGAAAAATCAAAAAATCAAGGTTAGTCAACTTGACATAAAAAGTTGAACATCTTACCATCCTTATGTGAAACATTTGTTAGAATAGAATATGTAGGAAATTGAATGTAGTTTCTAAACTACTAGCCCTTTTCTGAAAATAAAAATCTATTTGTTCAAAACTTTAGATTTCAATGCATTAGTATGAAAATTTCAGGAAAAAGATAAGAAGTACGTGTATGTCTAACCACCTTAATCACAATCAAATGATGATATATTTTTACAAGATTCTAGATACAAGCAGTAGAATCATACTCGGATGTGACGCATATTTTTGTGTAATTTTTTCCTAACTAAATGATTAATTATGAATTTTCTGCTACAACTTTTTTAGAATAAAAAAACTCTCGTGTCTGACCACCTTTACTAATTCTAAACTTTACAAAATTGAAAACTTTTTTTTTTTTTTCTTATAGTAGGTGAAGCATAGAATGTGACTCATGTTTTGGATTTCAAAAAGGTTAAATAGTTTGAAAGTTATCATTGTTTTTCAATCAGTCCATCAATTAGGACTTTAGAGGTAACTCAATTAGAAAACAAGTAATAATTACTTACTGAACTCAAAATTTGACAACAATTATATTGATGGAAAGTTGATAATCTCTTTAAGAAACCCTTTTTGTTTCATCAATTTTGGGTTATAAAAATGTTGTCAGCTACATGGTCGAAGTCTACAAATCAGAGAAAATATGGAAACACATTTTTTGGGTTGACCATCCACGTTTGGCATTGCAAAGCCAAAACCCGAGGAAAATACCAAGGCTAATCAGATATCCAAAACAATATCGGATATTCAATATGCCCCACCCAAATTTTGCTTTCCATTTGAAATTTCAACATTTTCAATTTTTAACATTTTCATTTTATTAATAAATTAGTATTATATTATTATTATTTATATTAGAATTGTATAATAGTATAATAATAGTATTATATTATATTAATATTAGTATTAATATATTATTATTTATATTAGTATTATATTATATTGTATATATTAGTGTTATATTATATAAATTAGTATTATATTGTTATTATTATATTACTATTGTATAATAGTATAATATTCGTATTATATTTATTATTATTTATATTATAATAATAATAATACCTAGGAGAGGGAGAGAGAGAGAGAGAGGGAGAGAGAGAGAGAGAGAGAGATTTATAATCATCACTCCACATTTACACTATAGATGTAATCATCAAATTTGTAAAGAACTTCATATCTCATCGAAACTATTCTAAGGAAATTAATTCTTTACTTGAAATAAACCCTAAAAAAATCTCATAGTCTGCCTTACAGATAGATAAATTAAAAGTCCTTAACTATTAAATTTAAACAAAAACTAAAATTTAGAACAAAGACAATCATATTGGAACTTCAAATTTTCTTGTGAACTTGTATTTGTATTGATATAAAAATATTCAGTACATTTAAAATAATATTCAAAACACCTATTCAAATTCTTGGTCTAATATCAGAGTTCTACTATCTTCTCGATTCAAAAAATGGTTATCTCCTCTCTCTCTCTCTCTAAAAGTAGTCTTGGAATCCTTTTATATAATAAGGATGCAACAAGCTTCAGACTAATTTCAGGAATCTAATTTCTAATAACAACCTTCAAAAAGAAAACAAAAAGACAAAAACTGCATTGATGAAACAACAATGATCAAGAAATGTTGTTGCAGCAACCAAAAGCTTACTACTTCAACATAGCTTCCCATCTGTTAACCTCCTTTTATATTGGCCAGTTGATTGCCTTTTCCTTCTCCAGCTTTGCAACAGCATCTACAACTTCTTTGGCATCAACAATGAACTTAACCAAATAAACTTCAACCTTAAACAAAATATCCATCAGATCATTGAAGTAAGCAGTGTCAATCTATTTATCTATGTGTTCATTTACATCATCATTCTTCCAGATGGTATTAAATTCTCCCTCCCAAACTGAATACATCTTCAACTCATTGGTGTCATCATAAATTCAGGGGATCAATGCATTGTAACCTTTCCCAAATAACTACAACTTGTTCTTAATTAAAAAATCCTTGAAATTAAAGAATGCATAAGAGCCATTAACTTCCTCTACCATTTGGTTAGTCTCGGTGATCTTTTGTGGGAATTCATCACTGTACAATATAGTAGTATTCAATCTATCCATTAATCTACTCCTACCTGACCAAATATTGAATATAGGTCAAAGGAATGCCACAACATCAAAAGCCACCTTGCAAGTATCTCTTAGTGAATTGTGCAATTCATGCACTATTGATGCTTTCCCTTTCAATACATCCACTCTATGCTTTAGGAAATCAAGAACAACAAAATCAACCTTAGCATTTTTTCTTCCTCATATTTCCCTTCTTTACCCTCCATAAGTGTTGCATCACCCTGATTTTATGTAGATGCATCAACCTTATCTGTTACCAGCACTTAAGGGGGGTCATTTTCATAATTCTATTTTAATTCTTCTAATTGTTCTTTCACATTATTTTTCTTGATGATCACTTCCTCATACTTCTTTTCCAAAGAAATCATTTGATTAAAATTTAACTCATACCTTTTATATAGATCCTCTATCTTTGCCAAATTCATGAATGAAACTTGAGTCATCAAATGAGAAATCTTTGTATCACCAGTGTTCTACAAATTCCAAATCATTCTATTAGCCTTCCTTTCCTCCCTAATATTCAGAACATCATCAATTTAAAATTCAGACTTGAACATTGTATTTTCCTATTTCTTAATCTGATCCATAATGAAAGTAGACTTTATATCCCAATTACGCATCAATAACATACCACTATTCTTTACCAGTTCTTTTTCCTTCTCAATAGTTATCAACTCATTGTCATGATCATACTCTTGTAGTGTTTTGAAAATCTCTTTATTCCTTTGTTCACCACCCTCCTCTAAAATCAGGTTTTGTCTTAAGTCACTCTATTTCATGTCACTACCTAATTTCTTAGCACTCCCTTTTCTTCCCTTTTTACATCTAGCATGTCAAAAAAGTGCCACCTAAACATGTGGCAACTAATCACAAGCTCTCATCATAACCCAATCATTTTTTATTTCCTTTGTGAGCTAGCGACAATGCTATCAAATCTTCCTCACTCACGAGCTCGCCACTCCTTTTTCAAATCTTACAACATCTTGTGAGTAAGAAAGAACTGTTGATCTTCATCAATCTCTTCACTCCCAACCTCACCAGAGCATATGGAATATTCTTTCTCTATCGGTGAGTATGCAATGACTGTTTATCTTCATTACACATCTCTTCATCACGAGCTCACAACTTAAAAATTGACTTAACTTAAACCTTTGTGAGCATGCAATCACTAAACATTTCCACCTATTTAACCTTTATCATGATCTCACATCTTAAAATGTTAACATGACTTAACAATTGTGAGCATGCGATAACCAAAAAAGTGACTAAATTTTAAACCGTCGCCTACTCACAACATAAAATGCTAGACATAAACTAAATCAATGAGTGAGTGATTGAACCAACTAAGCTTCCATACTAACTGGGTCAGATAGTTGTGAGTTCAAACAACCTAATTGCCAACCTCTTGCGACCTTGCAATAACATAACACTTTACTTCAATCGCCAACTCGCAAGGTAAAAGATCTTAACAAAACAAAACCTGTGAGTTGGCAACAACATAAAAATTTCTTTGGTCACTAACTCATTGCCTTAAACAACTTATCAAAATAGAACCTACGAGCTAGTGAAAAATCTTAGATATTCGATACTCACAAGCTTGCGACATTAAATAGCTTAAAAAAATATTACTCATGACCTTGCGACATAAATCGGTCTTTCTACTACTCGCAAGCTCGTAACCTTAACAGTTAACATGACTTAACATTTGTGACCTTGTGACATGACTTAAAAAGACAATATTTTCACCATGGACTTTGAAAATGAAGGTCCCAACCACTATAATATTCAAAAATTTAAATATTTTACACCAAAGTGCGGGAAAGAACAAACCTTAACCTTCATAACATTTTTTTGGAAAAATGTACCAATAATGGCTCTGATTAGGGAAGGTTGATTGCAAAATCAACACTAGAATTACACACTCTAGGACATAGAACAAGAACTAAAACCCTAAAACCAAAAACACCCAAACAAAAAAAAAAAACACAACCAAAAAAATAACTATACAACCTACTATGCATGGAAGAGGAAAATTCATGAGAAATAGGGTTTCAGGAATTATGCATGCACTGGAAATTCCTACATCTCATCATTAAAATTTTGAAAATAATATGAGTCCTTCCCATTAAAATCCTAAATGACAAAAGGGCCCAACCATAATGATTCAAATTTTCCATTCTTCCCTTTTCCTTCTACCATTGCATACCATTAGATCACCATATCATTGATCTAAAACTTCATTTCAGTTGCTCTTTTATCAAACAAGTACTTTGATTATTGTTGTATTTTCAGACTCTTCTTTTGTGATTCACTCCTTATTTCTTCTAGTTCAACCAATTGCATCATCCTATCCTTCACGAGATCTAGCATTTTGATTTCTTCTTCTTACAAGAATTTGTAGACTGGTAATAGATTATTCAGGGGCAGTCTTGCATGTGCTCCATAAAACATTTCAAAATGGGATGCCTATATAGCCTTCTTAATTGTTATCATATCATTCCACCAAGCCAACTTCAGTTTTGAGTTCTAATACTTCTTATTCTTTTCCAAAATCTTCTTATAATTTTTATTATTCTCTTATTTTTGGACTCGACCTATCCATTTCCCTATGGGTGATAAGGTGAAGAGGAAGATATAAAAATACCATAACCCTCACAAAATTCCTTGAATTCTTTAGATCTGAAACACATGGCATTATCCATTACCAACTTAATAGGCACACCAAATATGGTCAAAATATTATCTATCAAAAAATCCATAACCACTTTATTAGTTTCCCTTTTAGATGGAATTTCCTGAATCCACTTAGTAAAATAATCAGTGGCCACTAATATCCAACTATAACCTCCACTTGAATTTTCTACAAACTCACCAATAAAATCAATGCCCTGGTGGAAATAAGAATGCTCATGAATATTTCATCTTAGAAGAAAACCGCTAGCTTGATGCACATTTCTATACAAATTTATGAGTATCTTTAAACAAATAAGGCCAATAGAATCCAACTCTGATTATTTAATGTGTTGTAGTTCTTGCGGAATAATAGCCTCCACAAACACCATTACGTGTCTCATTTAGAACTCTCTCAAATTTTGATTTGTCTAAACAAAATAACATAATTAAATCTTTTTTCTTCCAGAACAAATCACCTTGAATGAGAATGTACTTCTGATCTTGAAGCCCAAGAGTTCTCTTTTGATTATTCTTCATACCTTCTAGACAGTTAATATTTTTCAAAAAATACACAATGTCAATATACCATGGTTGTATTTCAATACTATTAGGCATTGTACTTAATGTCTAAACATTTTTTATTTGGGCTAACTCCATGTTTTTATTTTTCATAAGATTTTCTAATCCCAAACCCCTAACCAACTTTGTGATTTGGATCTCCAAATTAAATTCTTGAATTCTGTTGATCCATGTGCATCTCTTTCTAGTGACTTCAAACTGAGATGAAATGTCCTTCACAATAGCATGTGGAACATAAGAAATCACTTTTTCACACACCAAATAAGGTCTAAAAGCTTTTACTGCCTTGACTAAGCCATACACTTGTTTCTCCTTTATTTCATAAGAAAAAAGAGGAAAAATATTTTCATAGTTAGGAGATTGTAACATGGGTGTTTCCTAAATTTCCACTTTTATTTTTTCAAAATCCTACTGGGCTTCTTCATCCCAACCAAATTTAGTATCCTTCTTAAGTAACTTAACAACGGGCTTCACAGTCTCTACAAAATTTTCACTAAATCTCCTTACAAAGTTTATCTTGCACAATAAAGATTGTATACCTTTAATATTTTTGTGAGGTAGAACCTTGTTGATAGCTTCAATTGTTTTAGGGTCAATTCTGACTCATCCTTTTGATACTATGTGTCCTAATAATTTACCCTTTGTCACAGAAAACTAACACTTCTTTGGGTTTAATGACACTCCATATTCCAAATCCTTATTAAAGATCTTTTCTAAATACCTATATGTTAGAAATTAATCTTTACTTGCATTATGTATGTAGGAGATTCCTATGGAATCCCTACACCTATTTTTTCCTCTTGTGAGGATAATTCATTTTATGTATCTTTTATTATCCCTTGGTTGTATTATTTAATTGGGATAAACCAAGGTATCCCTTAGATTCCTCCTTAAGAGGAAATAACACAAATGGAACACACTTTATGAAATGTGGCATACATAGATATGGGAGTTACCATGAAACTCCTTTCACACATCTCTATTAAAGAGATGTCTCTTCTTCTCTCCTTAGACTAATGAGGTTTTCTCCTCTTCTCAACTTATTGTATAAGCAATTCGCTCTCTCACTCTCCTCTTCTTAGGCTTTTCATGCCTCATTCATAATGTCACAAGGGGTTTTCTTTGCTTTCCCCTTTCAAATATCTTGCCTTCTTGTGTTGGATCTTGGAGCTTTCTCTCTCCTTGTTTATGGTAATACTTTTTCATGCATTCTCTTTCTTAGATTCTTTCCTGGTTTTGCTTATTTTTTAGCTTATTTCTTTTCATTTTTAACATGGTATCAGAGCGGTTTAATCTTTTTTTTTGAGTGTTTGCATGAAGGTACGATCCGAAGGAAACTCTTGAGAGAGATTTCACTAAATTCTTTTTAATCTTCTTAAGTTGGTGAAAAATTGAAATTTTTTTTGGGTTTGGCTAGTTTACCGCCAAACCCGATTAACTCTTGGTTTCATTTTGTGCAGGTTTATACTTGTCCTATATATTCAGATTTGTTATTTTTTTTCTCAAAATATAATATTTAGAACTATCGGCTTGTGTTTATTCATCTTCAACATCTCTATTGTTTCTTTCAGGATTTATATTACTACATCTCAAACTGTTGTTATATGTATGCAGGCTGTTATTTGTTCCAATCTTTTTTTTGTAGGCTTAAATCTCTTTGCAACCTGCAAATTTATTTTATATAAGTGTGTATTCTAATAACATTTAAATCATTCTCATCTATGTTCTTATAACTTTCTTTAATATCTCTGTTTCAAATTCTTCTATTATATTTCAGCTTATTTTTCATTTTTGTGCAGCCATTCTTTTTAATAAACCTTTCAACATTGCATTATATCTATTCTGTGCAAGGTTTCATTCTGTTTCATTACAGTTTTTTTATTTAGCTTTTAATATGTACTCCACTTAAAAAATTAAAAAAATTAAAATATCCAATAGTGTAGTGACATACACAAATCTTACTCCTATCATCAAATAGTTTCCGCGCTTTGACTATGTTTCAAAATCTGCAAACAGTACATCTATTTGAGGAATAATGTCAAACAGTTTCCGTGCTTAGGTTCATTCTAAATGTAATCTCTTGGCCTCCTACAATAGCTTCCAAGATCAAGAGAAAGTTCTTTACATTGCATTGTTCATTCTGCAGACCACCTTCACCTTCAGATGTCAACATGGCAGCCGGGCAACTCACATCCGCATTGCACCTACCAGGAGTGTGTGTAGTGTCTTCATACCAATGGTTCACTTTGTGTCTCCCATGTCACCACTAACTGAATAAAGCACCAAACGACCACCAAAGTAAGTAGTTGGGCTTACAGACCGACTCGTTTAAAATGGAGATTGAATAACCTAGATCATTTGAAAGTTGTTCTTGCTTTCTAAAAGTCTCCTGTGTTTGAGGTTGAAGATCTATTTGGCATCCTATTTGAATTGTAGCTTCCACCTAATTTCAAATTTGTATTGTATAATGGAATAGGACTTGTTCGGGCATGCTTCTATTGCAAAGAGGTACTACTCATGGTAACTTTAAGGCGAGCCTTCCGACCCTTCCCCATGCATTTTTTCCAGGTGAGGAACAAATCTGCCGGCCACAACCGACCTCTTACAGTGCATACAATCCATAATATCACTAGCCATAGCAGGATGGCTCTACCCAAACATATTGAAAGTGTATTTTCCACCATTATCTGGGTCATCAGCCATGCCTGTGGCCTCCATTGAAACCCTAATCTCCTCCTCGTCAACATCTAGCCTTGGATCGAGCCCCAGCCATTCCGCTCTGTGGCACTCAGAAGCCATGTCTTTATCACAGAATCCAGAAGCTCTCTCTCTTTCTATTATCTCCTGGTTTGAGAAATCCACCTCCCCGTCATCCATGCCAGCCATTCATCAATCCCTGACCCTAAAAATTCAAAACTTACTAAGAAACTGAAGATTTAGCAAGAAAGGATTTATAAAATACTCCTTCAATAGCAAAAAAACTTTTGGCCCCTCAAAATCCCTCATTTTACTTTGCCTACATATTCTGGTTATAACTCTGTGTATTATTCTTTCTGGATATAGTGTTCTATCTTAGTTTTTTTTTCAGTTTCATTATTCTGAGTTTTCTGATTTATCTGTAGATTCCTTACGTATGTCTCATTCATGTCAATTCTAACAATCTTTCTAGCTCTTTTGCAGGTTATAATCATATCATTATAGATTCTTTTATCGTTCCCTTCATATCTTTATAGATTCTTTTATCTGAAAATTTTATAGTGATAGCTTTTCTTGGTATAAAATTTAAGGAGGAAATATATAAAAGTTTTTTATCTACTTTAAGATTATAAAGATTATGTAATTTTTTTAATATTAAATAATTAATATTTGTAATTTTTTTAAGACCAAAGTCATTTAAATTGTCTTTTTGATATTTTAAATATTTTATTTTAAAAGGTGTTTTAAGTTCTTATCTAATAAATTTCTATTAGCCTTTTTTTTATAAGAGGATTTTTTTCACTTTAAAAAATAAAATTAAAAATCAATTTATTCAATAAAGGGGGTATCTTTTTTCTTTTTTGTAATATTGCTACCTTTTATTCATTCAAGATAATTGTTGTTCTAACTCTTGTTATAAGGACCAATATGTTATGTGCCATATAATTGATCTAACTAGTACTTTAAGTAGGAAAATGAATTATGTTTGATCCAAACCATTGGAAGTCATTAATGATGTTAAATTATAGTTGTTCAAAGTGTTATGAGTTGTATCCTTGAACTATGGTGTTTCAAACTTTTTTATCAGCTTCTCGCTT
>MU227567.1:410825-442895 GCA_018584345.1 Thuja plicata
GTTTTCTTTGCTTTCCCCTTTCAAATATCTTGCCTTCTTGTGTTGGATCTTGGAGCTTTCTCTCTCCTTGTTTATGGTAATAATTTTTCATGCATTCTCTTGCTTAGATTCTTTCCTGGTTTTGCTTATTTTTTAACTTATTTCTTTTCATTTTTAACACTATAATGGTCCTCAGCCACTTTTTAGTAGGTCGCCAGATCATCCTGATATATGACCATGATCACATTAATGAATTCCTTCAAAGCCACATCCATTTCTCTTTGAAAATTTGCCCCTATATTTATAAGGCCAAAATTCATTCTCACATACACATAAGTACCCCATGAAGTAGTAAAAGTTGTCTTGAATTGTTCAGATTCAATAATCAATGCTTGATTATAACCAGAAAATACATCCATCATTGATAATAGATCATAACTAGTAACCTTTTGCAACATGGCTTCCATATTTGGTAAAGAATAGTTACCTTTCAGAGATGCTACTTTAGGTTTATGAAATCAACATATAGCCTAATGTCACCATTCTTCTTTCTGACTGGCGCTAAATTGGATACCCAAGATGAATGTGTTAGAAACACTAAGAGGGGGGGTGAATCAATGTTTGTCTATTAATTATTTTTTAGCAACTTAAACATAAATCAAACATACATTGAATGAAGCTTAACATAAGAAATCATAACACAAGACATGATTACGGGGAAACCTTGATCAGAGGGAAACCCCGGTGGGAATCAGTACCCACAAATATTGTACTAGGTATGATGAACCTGTTAAAGTTCCTTTGCCCTATTAGAAGAAGTCTTTACAATATGACTACAATGACCTGGTTAAAGGTCTGACCCTGTTAGGAGTATTTTATAAAACACTATTAAAGGTATATGGCTCACTGCCCAATAGGATGAAGGCTACAACCTTCTAAAATTTGATATACACTATATCAAAAGTAAACTGTTGTGATGACACTATTTTCTAATTAGTTCTGTGTATGCACGAATGCTCTTACTCTCTTAAAGAGCTATATCATATGCTAACTTCATCATACTACTCTTCTATATCTTCCTCTTACATGATAATCGACACTTGTAACATAACTTTAAATTACATACTTATATGTTCATATCCGAATAGGTGCGACCCAAAACAAGACTCTAGTCAGCCCTAAAACAAAATACACAATGCTTCTGACGAGTTGGCTCAATTATGTTTACTATAATGCTAATTACATCATTACAAACATATAACCAAAGGTTCTTAGCCATTACATAACAAAATAATTCACGCTGATCAAAACACTAGTTCGCTTCCATGCTCTGTCTTCTGGACTACTGGTCTACTGATCCGCCTGAAACTTTATCGTACTATTGTTTTGTACTATGTGTGTCTAGATGTAGAATTTACATGTGTCATGCAACAAATATCTGAACGCGCATACACTGACTGGATCTCTCACACATGCGCTGATGTGATGATCCCTGAATATCTATGTTTGCCATGTTTTCCATACTTAGTCATTTTGTCTTTCATGACAGAAACTAAACATGACTTTGTTTCCATGATGACAACACAAAATGAGTCATGCCTACTCAGGAAGTCAACTTGCCAACAATCTCCCCCTTTGTCATTTATGGCAACAAAGGAATGTGGCCAAGTTTCTCAAAATGACTTAACAAAAAAATGAATGTATATCATAACATCTTATTGATATATACATATACTTCTCTGCATATGCACATTCTATATTACTCCCCCTTTGTCATTAATGACAAAAGTGTACAAAAACTTGTAAGTCTTCTACATACTTACTCCATGTAAACTTCAGGGTACACAATCTGAAGAGATTAGATCTCTTTCTGCCAGAATACTTTCATTGCATCTACTGTCTGAAGATGCATGCATAGGGCATAAGTCAGTTTCTCCATCTTCATAAAATCCATGTATGGACCTTGATCATATGTTACAATGGTGGCATCAATCTATTTGATGTTCTCATTTAAGACTGCTAGAGATGGCACAAGTTCATTTCTCAACTAAGTTTGTCTTATTCTTATCTTGTTGATCTCCAACTTAGCTTTCTCAATCTTGTCTAATTTCCCTTGATAAACATTGTTGCAGATGTTCATGTCTTGCGTGGATGTTTCAACTGATTTCCTAATGTTTTCCACCATGATCTCTACCTCTTCTAACTTTTTAATGTGCTCAGAGGTGAACTTCACTCTATCCATGCAGTTTGCTATGACTTTCTTTCCCTTAGCTGCCAATTCTTTCAATATGGGTTGCCCAATTTTTAAGGAGTTCAAGTCTAAGGTAAAGTTCTTTACCAATTCATTCAGTCTCTCCTTTTTGTATTCATCTTCTGCAATCTTATTAGCAGAGTCTACTAAACTTGTAAAGTGTGATTTAAAGTTTGTTAAGCTGTTGTCCACATCTTCAACAGATTGAACTTTGGCTACTTTCTTGTTAGCAAGCACTAAGTCATTCAATATGTTTACTGATTCCAAAAAGTGAGGGTTCCTCATCACTTGTTTCTCCTTTTCCTTTTCCATAGCAAGAACACTAATCTTGATTAGGTCTTCTTCTCCCCATGCATCTAGACTTGCTGAATCAGGAGTTAATCTTGACAACAATGAGGTAGATGGTTGAGTGGATGGTGAGAATATAGTATTCTGACTGGTATTCATGCATTCACTCTTTACTGGCATCTCTTTTATTGGTGTCTCATCACCTTGAGTATCTTTTTCTTCATTTATGTCAATTGGATCATTGGTGGGAACTTCATCTTGTTGTGCAGATGTATCATTAGTGCACATTTCTTTAGTGCTTACAAATGCTTTATCAACTTTTCCCATGTCTTTTTCAAATGTTGTCATGGATATCTTGATATTTTCAACTACTATAGTATCTTCTAAGTCTTTATCTATATCAAAATTTATTGTCACTGTGGGCACTAAAACCTGTGGACCTGTCATAGGTGCTTTCTGTATCACTAGTTCTGTAACCTATTTGGGAGGAGCTGGAGTTACCTTTGTTGTACGCGTCATTGATGGATACATGTGTCTATCCATAAACACTTGTGCAAATTCCTTTTCATTCTCTTTACCTATCTACTCATACTCTTTGTTCATAATCTATAAGGTCCTTGTCTTGGTTCTGAGATGAGGCTTCACCAGATCTAATAAAATAGCCTTCTCATCATGCGAGAATACAGGGAGAAGAGTATCTGATGTTTCTTCTCTAATAATCATGTCTTCCTCTATTGCATGTCTTTTCATGATTTCCAATATGTTTCATAACTGATCTAGTATCACTGTCTTGAGTTCAAGAACTAACTTCTTAAACTTGATCATATGAGATATGATCATAGAGTGTATCTCAATCTTATCAATCTCTTGATATTTTTCATACACTTTAGCAATTGTATCTAGTCCACCTTCATTTACAATTCTATTCTTCAAGACATTTAGACTAGGTCTAATTGCTACCTCAGGAGGAGCTTGAGTATTCCTTGCTTTTCTCTAAGTGTTCCTTGAGGATGGATGATTTATTGGTGCCTATTTTCTTCCTCTAGTCTTCTTTCTTGGTATAGAAGGTGGAGATGAGTCTACATCAATAGTGGTAGAGGGCGCAGAGGTGCTCTCTACTTTATTCTTCTTTTGGATCTCTTCAGTCTTCTCAAGTTATTTTTATATCTTGGCTTCTCTAGCTTTGTCAAGATCTTCTTGAGTGACTCCATGAACTTTTAGTATGTTAGATGTAATTTTGGATTCTTTCCTTTTGTTATCAGCACTGTGTAAGATAGTGTCTACTTTATGGGTCTTCTCTCTGTAAGTGCCCCACCTAGGCTCATTAGGATCTTTGGGCATAGACAATAGAACTTGTGCATATCCTTCTAACACATGTTCTTCCACTTCATAACCAAGAGGATGAATCCATTTGGTTCTAGGTCTGATATCCTCCATGCAAGTGCAATTTGTTTCTACCATGAAACATATGATATCCTTGTATTTTTCAACTATCTTCTCAGATAATCTCAACATTTTCTGCATCTTGATCCTAAATGTCTTGATATCCATATCCATGGCATCCCTTACACTGCTCTCTAAAGTTGCCTTAAGAGAAATCTAAGACATTGTGGGTTTTCTCCTATCTAGGTAAAGGTTTGCAACCTTTTCAAAAATATGGAAATACAAGTAGATGATCAAAGATCCAAACCTAAATGTCTTGCTCCTGTCATGCTTGATGATTCGAATGTTGTCAATTAGTTGAGTGCGCAAGATCTCACATAGGTTGTATTGAGTGTTATCCTTCACCATTCTGATAGCTGCTAGGACTATTGCTATAGAGACACTATTCAACCTACTTGCTTGCTAAAACTTATACCCAAGTATCATTGTTAGAAGTTTTATGTCATCCTCCTTTGATAGGGTCAACTGTCATCCTGCACTTGTCACTTCTAGATAGGAAAACTAGTTCAATTTTCTTCTTGACATCCTTTCTAGTAGGAAAAAATAGTCCAATCTTAGGGAGTCCAATTAATTCATGGATTAGGTCTATAGTGATACGCACAGGAACCTCACCAATCCAGTAAAGATCATCATGTATTCTTCTTAGCAAAAGCTTCACCCATTCTGGCTCATCAAACTCATGTGCATTAGAGTATTCAAAAATAGGGTTATCAATCAAGTCCATGAACTCATCCTTGAATGTATAGTCAGGTTTCATCATAGATCCCATATGAGTGGCTATGCTGATATCTCCTACTATTTCCTTCTTACAATAAATATATGTGCGGATATCTTCTACGTGAACAACACCTAGTCGGGTTTTGGAGAAAGCTCCTTCGACATCATCCAGTATGGATTTGAATGGGTTCTTCTTGAATACAAATCTCTTCCTCTCTACAATATCAAATACTATTGGAGTCACCATACTTACTTGGAACTTACTTAAGTAGGGTTTCATGAAATTTTGAAACGGTGTGACTGTTAGGGTTCCGTTTCAACTTCTTATCCATTTGCTTAACTACCAAATCTGTTATGCTTCCATGCCTTGATGCCTAGTGCTCCAGTTCTCTCCAAATTTTGTGATCTTGAATGCAAGTGTGAAGAAGATCGAACACTTACTTTCTTTTATAAAATATACCAAATTTAATGTTTGCAACCATACGCAAATTACTCAGAGAATTTGCAACTTTGATCCTGATGCATTTGAGATAATGTGTGTATGCATACTACAATATTATGTGCTTATAATCATGAATCCATAGGCGCATACTAAAAGGTGAGTATACCAACCGTGCAGGGGTGCTGAGCTAGAATGGCTCCCCCTAAGACCAAGAAGGTCTATTAAAGAAGAAGTAGAAGGTGTGTCCACTGTGGATGCATCAACTACTTTTTCAACATTATTGTCCTTCTTTACTTTAACCCAAATTTTTCTTGAATCTTCTTTTTCTTGAATGAACTTGACTTCTCCTTCTTCTTCAAATAGTGATTTCTTAGGATCCTCTTTCTTTTGAGTTCTGGATCTACAAAACCTTGAGATGTGTCCAACCTTTCCACATGTGTGACAAATGATAGGAGGTCTGATGTTGTTGTTCATCATGTTGCACTGCTTTGATGTGTGTCCATTATAGTTACATATCTAACATGTAATGTTCTGCAAATTTCTTTGAGGTTGATTTCTCTAATTGTTTTGATTCATTCTTCTTTGATTCTGTTGTGATTGATTTATTTGATTTGTTCTACAATGTATAGCCCTGTGACCAAATTTATTATAGGAGAAACAATAACCATTGAAAGGTCTTACCTCTTTGCAATCTCTTTCCAAATGACCATGTTTGTTACATGCATAACAAGTTTTGTTAACTTGCTTGATTTCCCCTTTAGGTGGATCTTTTTTTATCTCTATAAAATTTTCAACATTCTTTGTTTCTGAAGATGCTTCATGTGCTTTCTTTCTTTCTTGCAATGAGTTGATTTCAATTTGTGCTACACTGTATCCAAGACCAGTAGTATCACCTTTTTTCTTTTGTGCATTAAGCTGAGATTTAAGTGAATCAGACCTTGTGTGGATTTTATCAATCTTATCCTTTGCTTCTATTAATTCAGATTCCAACTTATTTTTTATGTTTTCCAATTCCAAGACTTTCATGTTTTCTTTCAAGAGTTCATCATCTAGTTGTTTTCTTTCTTTGATATTTTCTTCAATGTCAATTTGATTGTCTGTGAGCAGTTCATCCAGATTTTCAATTTTATCTTTCAGAGACATGTTCTCTTCATTGAGCTTTTTGATCATTTTCCCTAAATTACTTGTAGAACAATCTTTTAAATCTTTTCTTAATTTTTTGATAAGCATTTGTGAGCCATCAACTTTCAGTATAAGTTCTTCATTTTATTTTTCAAATCTATCAAGATCTTCAAGAGTTGCTTCAAGATTCTTTTTCAAATGTTTTGCTTATGCTGAGTCCATGATCTCCTCAAGTGGTTAAACTTATTTGCTGAGGACCAGAGCTCTGATACCAATTGTTAGAAACACTGAGAGGGGGGGTGAATCTGTGTTTGTCTATTAATTATTTTTCAGCAACTTAAACATACATTGAATCAAGCTTAACATAAGAACTCATAACATAAGACATGATTACGGGGAAACCTTGATCAGAGAAAAACCCCAATGGGAATTAGTACCCACAAATATTGTACTCGGTATGATGAACCTGTTAAAGTTCCTTTGCCCTGTTAGAAGTAGTCTTTATAATATGAGTACAATGACTTGGTTAAAGGTCAGACCCTATTAGGATTCTTTTACAAAAACCTATTAAAGGTATATGGCTCACTTCCTAGGCTCACTACCCAATAGGATGAAGGCTACAACCTTCTGAAAGTTGATATACACTATATCAAAAGTGAATTGCTCTAATGACACTGTTGTCTGATCAGTTCGGTGTATGAGTGAATGCTCTTACTCTCTTAAAGAGCTATATCATATGCTAACTTCATCATACTGCTCTTCTATATCTTCCTCTTACATGATAATCGATGCTTGTAACATAACTTTACATTACATACTTATATGTTCATATCCAAATAGGCGCGACCCAAAATAAGACTCTCGTTGGCCCTAAAACAAAATACACAACGCTTCTGAACAAGTCGGCTCAAGCATGTTTACTATAATTATAATTACATCATTACAAACATATAACCAAAGGTGCTTATCCATTACATAACAAAACAATTCACGCTAATCAAAACACTAGTCGGCTTCCATGCTCTGTCTTCTAGACTACTGGTCTATTGATCTGCTTGTAACTTCATTGTACTATTGTTCTGTACTATACATGTCTGGGTGTAGCATGTACATGTGTCATACAACATATATCTGAATGTGCATATGCTGACTCAATCTCTCGCACGTGCATTGATGTGTTGATCATTGAATATCTCTGTCTGTAATACCCACTCATGTTTTCTTTTAGTTTGTGATGTTGTACTCTTTTAGGCATTGGTTTCAGTTGATTG
The DNA here is from genome assembly GCA_018584345.1 of Thuja plicata. Taxonomy (NCBI): domain Eukaryota; kingdom Viridiplantae; phylum Streptophyta; class Pinopsida; order Cupressales; family Cupressaceae; genus Thuja; species Thuja plicata. Next base: position 418,339 of record MU227567.1, read on the forward strand.
GCCATATTATTTTAGGCTACTTTCATGAGAGCTACTATTATTTTAGTTGATGGTGACTATTGTTTATGATGTTATGGATATTATCAGGATGTGATGATTTATGTTTCAATTATATTGTACTTACCCCATACTTGGATGTGTATGGTTATCGTGTTTATGTATCTGTTTGCATGTTGTTATGGTAGAGAACGGAGATGTAGTTACTTGCTTCAGCGAGATCCACACATTCAAATGATCCCTATCATTGATTATGATATTATATTATGTATGTACATGTGTGTTCTTTGATGACAAGATTATAGGTATAGGGCATAGTCTTCCCTGAATTGGCAGGAGTGAGCATGCCCATAAATATTCATCTCAATGGTAAAGAGGGAAGGTAACATACAGATCCAAAACCCTAACCTAAGCCTAATCATCCTAATGTAGGATGAGTTTCAGTATGACTACCTTATCCAGATTTGTCCAGGATGACAGAATTCAAATACCCTCTCCCTTGAGTTTGTGTGTGTTTTGCTTGATTATGTTTTCAGGTGATTTTTCAGATTATTGAGTGATTTTCCATGTTTAGTGAATTAATGGATTATAGTTGAATTAATAATTTAATTATATCCTAAGTTTATTTTAAATAATTAATTAAATTAAAATATTTGAATATTTTGATTTAATTAAATATTTAATTAAAAACTATATTGTATGAGCTTATATGATTAATTAAATAATTAAATATTTGGTTGCATGCATTATTGTGACATAAATATTTAATCTATTTAATTAAATATTTTATTAATTACATGTGCATAATTTTTTTGAAAAAGTATTTCAAATTCAAAAAGATCTTAACTTTTAATTAGGAGTCTAGTTTGAGTTGTGGCAATAAAGCACATTTTATTTAATTAAATTGGATTTACTTTCAATTTTCAAGTTGAGTTAAACTAGGGATTGACTTGGGAGTTGTCATTTACCTTTGCATATTTTGGGGAATTTGGATCTCTTTAGGAGGGGGAATTGGTCATTCATTCTCTCACAACAGGTTTTAGAGAATTGGAGAGCTCTTGGTGATTTGGGGATTTTTTTAAAGAATTGTGGATTGTTGTGGATCTTGGTTGCTTCAAGGTTTCAAGATTTTCTCTTTCTTCTGTGTGTGTGTGTTTCGATCTACATTGTGCCAGATCTATGGTGGAATTGGGCTTGAGGGTTTCAGATCTACTTTCATCCTCCAAACTATATTCCTCTATTTCTTGCATTGGATTAAAGGTAGGTTTTGTTTGCCTTGCATGGGTTCAATTTTGTAGATCAGAGGTTTTCTATGATTGTTATAATGCTTGTTCTTAAATTTGGCTTTCAAATGGCTTATATATGTTTTCTATTTTTTCAGGTGTTTTTAGAAACCCTAGATCTCTATTTCTATCATTTTCTATAATCTTAGCATCGTAGGGTTATGCTGTTGAAATTTCAGGAAGAAATTCCCTTTAGATCTCTTAGAAAATGAAAAATTAAACTCTCTGTATAGTTATACTATAGAAGAAAATTAAATTTGAGTTAGATTGATGTTTTGATATCTTCGGGGTTTAGGAGGAGCCTAGATCTTTTATTTTCATGTTGGTATGTTTCTTGGCACATTACCCTTATGCTGTCAAAAATTTTGTGAAAATATCCCTCCTAGATCTCCTATAAATCAAAAAATTAAATTCTTCCTATAGTTTAAACTATAGGAAAAAAGAAAATTATTAATGTCCTTATATTTTCTTTGAAAATTTAAATCAAATGGAAAAATTGAGGTCACTATTTTCTAAAAAAAAAAAAATTATCAGCACACATAGTGACATGTTTAGGTTAATCTCTCTTGGGTTCCCTAGCGGGGTGTTACATCTGGTATCAGAGCCATAGTTTCTACACTAGGAACTCTGGGAATTGTACGCCCATTAGATTATGTCTAGCTCAAACTGAAACTAAATCATAGACATGCTACACATACATTTTGATGTATTTCTTTATGGTTTATTTGTTTATGCTTTAGTTTATGTTTCAAGCTTTGTGGTTAATGTTGTATCCATCTCCTTTTGATTCAGGAATTATGCCTGAGACATGCGTAGCTAGAGGTTGTGGTAGGGGTAGGTCTAGTGCCCGTGGGGGAGGGCGATAGGCTAGCTCCTCCACTAGTGTCAAACATGAGAGGGAACAGCAGCATGACAGAGGTGATTAGAGGAGGGAGGACCAGGATGAGTCTGGGGGTATGAACACTAGACATATCCTGTAGGCTATCCTTGATCATCTTCCTAAGGGGGCTAGAGTGGAGTGAGAGGCATCTCATCACTCTCAGCAGCATGAGGAGAGAGAGAGAGAGAGTGAGATCTAGGAGCCCTCGTGGGAAGACTATTTCTGTGGATCTAGCAGTGGTTGTAGCCAACCACATGAGAGATTTGACAAGAGGAAAGGCCATTCCTTTTGCCAGATAGGATTCTGGATTAGAGGCAGAGACCTGGTTGATTGCATTAGATAGAGTATTCATGATGCATCCCTTTAGTAGCAATAATAAAGAAAGGTATGTCATCATGCAGTTGACTCATTTCATAGCTATCTGGTGGAAGATAGAGGAGCAGAAGCTTGGACTTCACATGGACACCATTACTTGGGAACTATTTCTCAAGAATTTCAGAGTGAGGTTCCTATCAATTCAGTTAAGGCAGTAGAGAGCTAATGATTTCCATAATCTTAGGCAGCTGACGATGACTATGGAATAGTACAAGCGTCATTTCTACGAGCTCCAGTAGTATTTTGGATACAGCAATGATACCACATTATTGGTACAACATTTTGTACATGGGCTTAACACTCGCATTGTAGGTGACGTGAAGCTCTTTGAGCCAACGGACCTATGAGCTGTGGTGATTAAGGCCACTTTATCAGAGGAAAACTTGGCATTAGGCCATGGTGGTAGACAGGGTGGTCAGGCTAGTGGGGCATCCGGAGCTGGCTATAGAGGTAACTAGTCGCAAGGTGCTAGGAACTTCAAGAAGCCATCTAGTTATTATAGAGGCAATCAGAACCAGAGCTAGAGTCAGCATCAGTAGTAGCAACAGCAAAAGACTGCGCCTCCTACCCAGAGTGGTAAGGGTGTGAGGAGTGGATAGCACAATAGGCATAACCAGTCCAATCGACTAGCCCAGAGTGCATAGCCTAGTGTGAGTCGTGGGAGTGTCCAGCAGTCCAGTGCACCCTCCAATGGGAGAGGAAAATTTAGAGGCACAGGGTGCTTCACTTGTGGTAAATTTGGCCACATTGCAGTGAATTGTCCCCAAAGAGCACCATAGTTTTCTACACAGAGGCCAACAGCCTCAGAGCCTACTATAGGGGGAGGTTCACATAGATTTTTTGCAGCTCTTGATCAGAGGTAGGCAGTGCATTAGGGCACAGCCATTGAGACTATAGGTACTATTCAGGGTACTTCCAATTCTATATTATTTGATTCAGGAGCTACCAAATCTTTCATTTCACCTTTCCTTGTTGAGTGATGTGGGCTAGTGGCTACAAAGCAAGCGTTAGGTTGGCAAGTGGAGTTAGCCTCAGGGGCTAGGGTAGCTATAGATTCCTTGGTTCATGGTTGTAAACTAAACTTAGGGAAGTTCATTACCTTAGTAGACTTACATGTGATTCCTTTGGGTTCATATGGGGTCATCTTAGGAATGGACTGGTTGAGAGCTCATGGAGCTAAGATAAATTGTAGAGGGAAGATCATCCTTTGCAAGGATGATGCTGGCAGTGAGTGTTGCATTGTGGGGATTCCTCAACCCATATCTCTTCGCATGATATCTGCTATGCAACTGAAGTGATGTATGCGAAAGGGATGTCAAATGTATGTAGTATCCATGTATGAGTTAGATGGTATGGAAAGAAAAGTCAAAGCTTTGGATCATCCCATACTTCAAGAGTTTATTAATGTATTTCTTGATGAGATTCCAACTATGCCACCAAAGCGTGACATACACTTTTGCATAGAGCTTGTGCTAGGAGCAGAGCCTATTTCTAGAGCACCATATCATATGGCTACTCATGAGTTGAGTGAGCTGAAGCTACATTTTGAGGAGCTTTTGGAAAAGGAGAGAATTCACCCTAGTGTTTCTCCTTGGGGTGCACCTGTCCTCTTCATAAAGAAGAAGGATGGATCCTTACGCTTGTGTATCAACTATAGATAGTTGAACAAGGTAGCAGTCAAAAATAGGTACCCATTGCCATGTATTGTTGACTTGTTCAACCAGATCAAGGGAGCCAAGGTGTTCTCTAAGATTGATCTGAAGTCAGGATACTACCAGTTACAGATTAAGGATGTTGACATCCATAAGACAGCTTTTCGTACACGCTATGGACATTATGAGTTCACAGTGGTTCTATTTGGGTTGACGAATTCTCCATCAATGTTCATTTGTTTGATGAACAGAGTGTTTCGAGAATACCTAGATTACTTCATGCTTGTCTTCCTGGATGATATTTTGATCTATTCTAGATCCATGGAGGAGCATGAAGAGCATCTTTAGCAGGTTCTGGAGTGTCTTAGGAAGAATAAACTTTATGCCAATCTGGCGAAGTGTGATTTCTTCTAGACTGAGGTTCAGTATCTTGGTCATGTCATTTTAGGAGAAGGTATCTCTGTAGATCCTTTGAAGATTCAAGCAATTGTGGATTGGCCAGCACCCACTAGTGTGTCTGAGGTGTGTAGTTTCATGGGTCTTGAGGGATACTACCATAGATTTGTATAGAAATTCTCTAGGGTGGCTCATCCTATTACTTCTCTTCAACGGAAAGGGAAGAAGTTTGTATGGACAGAGAAGTGCGAGGAGGCTTTCTAGAGTCTTAAGGTGTGTTTGACCAGTGCACCTATCCTAGCTATGCCTGATCTAGTGGGGGATTTTGTTGTATGCACTGATGCATCATTAGAGGGTATTGGAGTGGTTCTCATGTAGGATGGGTGAGTGATCCCCTATGACTCTTGCAAACTCAAGGATCATGAGCTTAACTACCCTACTCATGATTTGGAGCTAGCGGTGGTTGTCCATGCTTTGGTTTGATGGAAGCATTTTCTTTTGGGACACCAATTTGAGCTTCATAGCGATCATCGTAGTCTTCAGTATATCTTTACCCAGCCTAATCTGAATGCTAGACAGAGAAGGTGGATGGAATTCCTTTGCGAATATGACTTTGAGATAAAGTATATTCAGGGGAAGGAGAATCTAGTTGCTAATGCATTGAGTCGCAAGCAACATGCAGTTCTAGCATTGACTCTTAGCGTGGATTTGAGGAGTAGGATACTCCAGTCACTTCCTAGAGATACATTGTATCAGGAGGTGAAAGCTGAGATAGAGTCAGGGAGACCATTAGAGGGAAGATTCTCTATTTATTTTTTGGAGATAGATGGGCTTCTATGTCATTTGGGCCAGATCTATGTACCACCATTGGATGATTTGAGCACATTAGTGTTATCTGAGGCTCACCGTGCACCCTATTCGACACATCCTGGTGTCAAGAAGATGCACGCAAATCTTTGATAGCTCTATCATTGGGCTGGTATGAAGAGGGAGATTGTAGACTTTGTAGCTAGATGTTTAGAGTGTTAGAGGGTCAAGGTAGATCACCAGCATCTAGCAGGGCTTCTTCAGCCCAATCTCATTCCATCATGGAAGTGGGACATTATATCTATGGATTTTATAGTTGGATTGCCTATGACTCCTCGAAGGCACAATGATATTATGGTGACTATTGATCGGTTGACCAAGGTGGATCATTTCTCACCGATGAGATCATCTTACACAGCAGCTTCTATGGCCCAAGTCTTCATACTGGACATTGTGAGACTTCATGGCATTCCTCTCCGTATTATATCGGATCAAGATCTTGTTTTTTACCTCAGCCTTTTGGACATGTTTACAGCATGATTTAGGAGCTCATCTGAATTTCAGTTCAGCATATCATCCTGAGACTGATGGTCAGATAGAGCGGGTGAACCAGGTTCNATGTTGAGGATGTATGTCATGGACAGACAGACTCACTAGGAGGACTACTTGTACCTAGTGGAGTTTGCGTATAATAATGGATATCATAGTTCCATTGGCATGGCACCTTTTTAGGCATTGTATGGCCATCCTTTCCATACACCTTTGAGCTGGGATAGATTGGAGGACTATATTCTTCTTGGTCCTGAGATGCTTCGTGACATGGAGCAGTAGGTAGTGAGGATTCGTGAGCATTTGGTGACTGCACAGGATAGATAGAAGAAGTATGCAGATGCTCACAGGGTGGATAGGCAGTTCGTAGTTGGAGATAGAGTGTTCCTAAGAGTGTGCCCATGGAAGAGTCTGATCCATTATGCAAAGGGTTCAAAGTTGGCACCTCACTTTGTGGGACCATTTGAGATCCTAAAGAGGATAGGACCAGTTTCTTATCGACTTGCTTTGCCACCTAGCCTTTGCGCATCCATGATGTTTTTTATGTTTCAGTTCTTAGGAGATATATACCTGACATTATGCATGTACTTGATTGGAATGCATTACAGGTCAAGGACGAGCAGCTGGCTTTGGAGCCAATACGTATTCTGGAGTAGCGGGGTGTGACCCTCAGGGGTCGCACCATAGAGCAGGTAAGGGTCCAATGGGACCCAAATGATGAGTCTTCAGCGAATTGGGAGGATGTAGCTAGATTATGGGGTTTATATCCCTACTTGTTTATGGGCTTCCAGGAGTAAGCCTAATCCTAGGGGGGTGGATGTAATACCCACTCATGTTTTTCTTTTAGTTTTTGATGTTGTACTATTTTAGGCATTGGTTTTAGTTGATTGGCCAGATTATTTTAGGCTACTTTCATGAGAGCTACTATTCTTTCAATTGATGGTGACTATTTTTTATGATGTTATGGTTATTATCAGGATGTGATGATTTATGTTTTGATTATATTGTACTTACCCCATACTTGCATGTGTATGGTTATCGTGTTTATGTATCTGTATGCATGTTGTTATGGTAGAGGATGGAGACGTAGTTACTTTCTTTGGAAAGATCCACACGTTTGACCAATCCCTATCATTGATTGTGATATTATATTATGTATGTACATGTGTGTTCTTTGATGATAGGATTGCAGATACAGGGCATCATCTTCCCTGAATTCGTAGGAGTGAGTGTGCCCATAAATATTCATCTCAATGGTAAAGAGGGGAGGTAACATACAAATCCAAAACCCTAACCTAAGCCTAATCATCCTAATGTAGGATGAGTTTCAGTATGACTACCTTATCCAGATTTGTCTAGGATGACAAAATTTGAATACCCTCTCCCTTGAGTTTGTGTGTGTTTTGCTTGATTATGTTTTCAGGTGATTTTTCAGATTATTGAGTGATTTTCCATGTTTAGTGAATTAATGGATTATAGTTGAATTAATAATTTAATTATATCCTAAGTTTATTTTAAATAATTAATTAAATTGAAATATTTGAATATTTTGATTTAATTAAAAACTATATTGTATGAGCTTATATGATTAATTAAATAATTAAATATTTGGTTGCATGCATTATTGTGACATAAATATTTAATCTATTTAATTAAATATTTTATTAATTACATGTTCATAATTGTGTTGAAAAAGTATTTCAAATTCAAAAAGATCTTAACTTGTAATTAGGAGTCTAGTTTGAGTTGTGGCAATAAAGCACATTTTATTTAATTAAATTGGATTTACTTTCAATTTTCAAGTTGAGTTAAACTAGGGATTGACTTGGGAGTTGTCATTCACCTTTGCATGTTTTGGGGAATTTGGATCTCTTTAGGGGGGGAATTGGTCATTCATTCTCTCACAATAGGTTTTAGAGAATTGGAGAGCTCTTGGTGATTTGGGGATTTTTTTAAGAATTGTGGATTGTTGTGGATCTTGGTTGCTTCAAGGTTTCAGGATTTTCTCTTTCTTGTGTGTGTGTGTGTTTGGATCTACATTGTGCCATATCTATGGTGGAATTGGGCTTGAGGGTTTTAGATCTACTTTCATCCTCCAAACTACATTCCTCTGTTTCTTGCATTGGATTAAAGGTAGGTTTCATTTGCCTTGCATGGGTTCAATTTTGTATATCAGAGGTTTTCTGTGATTGTTATAATGCTTGTTCTTAAATTTGGCTTTCAAATGGCTTATAGATGTTTTCTATATTTTCGGGTATTTTTAGAAACCCTAGATCTCTATTTCTATCATTTTCTATAATCTTAGCATTGTAGGGTTATGCTGTTGAAATTTTGGGAAGAAATTCCCTTTAGATCTCTTAGAAAATGAAAAATTAAACTCTCTGTATAGTTATACTATAGAAGAAAATTAAATTTGAGGTAGATTGATGTTTTGATGTCTTCGGGATTTAGGAGGAGCCTAGATCTATTATTTTCATGTTGGTATGTTTCTTGGCACAATACCCTTATGCTGTCGAAAATTTTGTGAAAAGATCCCTCCTAGATCTCCTATAAATCAAAATATTAAATTCTGCCTATAGTTTAAACTATAGGGAAAAAGAAAATTATTAATGTCCTTATATTTGCTTTGAAAATTTAAATCAAATGGAAAAATTGAGGTCACTATTTCCTAAAAAAAAAAGTATTCAGCACACATAGTGACATGTTTAGGTTAATCTCTCTTGGGTTCCCTGGCGGGGCGTTACACTGTCTACCCTGTTTTCCATACTTAGTCATTTTTTCTTTCATGAGAAAAACTAAACATGACCTTGTTGCCATGATGACAACACAAAATGAGTCATGCCTCCTCAGGAATTCAACTTGCCAATAGAATGTATTATTGGTTTAATTATCCCATCATCCCAGAGCTTCATTAGTTCTTATTGCATTTTTGGAGCCAACAATGGATTAATTGGTCTCTATTTTTTCCTAAAAGGCTTTACATCATATTTTAGAGGAATTTTATGTTGGAATAGATCATCCCTATAAGCCTTAAGATCCTCATAGGATGAAAAAAGACATGCTTGTACTTTTTTAACAGATTAATCAAATTGGCTCTTATATGTGGGGCTAACTTTTTTCCAATATATACCAACTTAGGGACTGGTTTTGACCCTATATTTATCTCTTCCAATTACTACATTTTGTCTGAATATTTTTTATACAAATACTGTCATTATCCTTGAACATTCTCTCCAATTCAGCCAAGCCCTTAGGGATCTCATTTGTTTGCAAATGGAAAATCTCATTTCCAAATATGGTTTCCTTGTCACGAGTAACTTCCACTAAGGCATCATAGACAATTTTATGACCTTCACAATTATCTAAATATTTAATGAATGTGAGAATGTCACTGTCATTTTCAAAAACTTTCCAGTGATACATATTGTCAGGGATAGCAGGCTTGACCTTGGTCTTTATGGTAGAGATTCCAACTAATGTTATATCATATTTTTTCATAGCAACATTAGATAAGAAGTTAGCTATGATGTTCTTTGATCTCTCTACCCACTCAATGGAAAATGCATCAAATAATTCAATCTTGTCCTAAACAGCATGCTTATATTGTTTCAATCTATCATATTTCACAGCATACTTAAACCTAACTTGAGAGACTGCTAACTCTGAATCCCCAAAAACCCTTAATAACTTAATACCATGTTTAATTGCAATTTATAAACCCAACAACAATGCTTCATACTCAGTTGTATTATTTTTGCATTGGAAAGCCAACAAAAATGAGTACTTAAAGGTAGTACCTAAAGGAGAAGTAAATATTACACCAACTCTTGACCCTTCTTTAGAGCTGGCTCCATTAAATTACATTTTGGAGAGTTAATGTTGTTATGATTGCAATTCATCTATAATTGCATCTGTATTATTCAATTGGGGCTGAACTTGTTCCAATCTAAAATTCTCCATATCTACATCCATGAAGCAATTCAATATCTTTGGTTCAACTTTCTCAACCAATACTAGAACATGTGCCTCTCAGTATAAATTAACCTCATTCCCATTGATATTAATGGTAGCATAAGAAAAATATAATTGTGCATGGCCTCCAACAGCTGCATCATACTGCCTTGATAACAACATCCCATAATGGGGTTGTGTATCAACCATAAAAATATTCATTTTAAATGTAGATTCAGGGAATGCATAAATATTGACTTCAACACCCTTCAAGGTTCCAACCACTAGAACTTCTCTATTATCCATAGCATAACATCTCCCAAAAGAAGTTTCTACTCTCATACCTAACTCTTTCATAACACCATAAGGCATCACATTTGTTGCAGCTCCAAAATCAATCATACATTTTTTATCAACATGTTATTTACAAGTAAAGTAACATAAAAGGGATCCACCTGAGAAGGCTCTTAAGTAATTATGTTTCAAACATAGATCTAGGTATTTTCTTACTCTTCATTTTTTCCTTTTGATTCAATGCTTTGTGTAAATGAACTTATATCTGGTATATTTGAAAGTAATGAGAATGCAACTTCCATGTGTTCTTTTATCTTCAACCTCTCAATTAATGGCACTAAAATCTTTATTTGAGATAAAGCATGCTTAATATTAAATGTTGGTAAAATTTTAGTAGCTTCAGAAGAAATTTTACCTTTTTTATCCTTAAGTTAACTTGACTTCTGATTAAGAACAAGGGTAGTTGTATTTTCATTCACTGGAGTTCCTTTAAATTCCCCTTTCTTCATCTTACTTTATTTGGTATTACTCTTATCCACATCCTGAACAGATTTTTTAGGGGAACTCTCTTTAATAAACATTGAACCAGGCTTACCTTGATCTTGATCAACCCTTCTATTCCTCAAATTATAGGTGCTTCTAGCCTAAGATATTGTAGCAATAGTGAGAGACCTCACTTTTTCATCACTAGGTCTTTTGAGTTGAATATGTTCCTCTTTAGTATTTACAACTTTAATTGTATATGCATATTTTCTGTTGAATCATCCTCTAAATCATCACACTCACTTTTAGCAGAGATCATACACATATTTACTAAATGCTTCTCCTTACCTTGGATCCCTTGTTCTTCAGCATCTCTTATTGATTCTACCAAGAATTGAGCCACAACATATTGGAAAGGATAATGCGGCATATTACAAGCCACACGCCAAGGAGTACTTTCCACATTTTGTGCATTATTATCTTTAATGGGTCAGGAGTTTCCTTGTTGTTTGAATCATTAGGATTCGCTAGTACAAGCTTACCATCTTTCCAATTGGTTTTGTAAGGCATGTCCTACAACCTAAAATGTATATCCTACCTCTGATATTGTTGTCTATTATTTTAAAAAATCCTTTCATTCTTATCTACCTTAGTAGTAAGGTCTTTCATAGCATTTACCAACTTGTCAAGTTTTTCTTCCTCTTTAGGATCCTTTCTGGACTGTCCCTTAGATTCTTTCCAAATCCTACCATCATCTCTTTTTCTATGTTTTCCTGAGGCTCTTCTATTATTTTCAATGTTGACTTCCATCTTATAAGAATCTCTCAATATATGAGGTTCCTTATCCCTTTGTAATTAATCCATATTTCCATCAAGAGCATTGCAATATATGGCAAGACACACATTCTCATCCAATCTTAACACTTGGAATAGTTTATACATAGCCTTCTAAAATATGATGTTGAAATTAACTATGACCTCACTTGGAAACTTCTTTATATTGTTGAACTCATTTAACATGAAACCAACATTCATTTTGTCACCATGTTGTTTTATAAAACATTTCTCAAACTCATCCCATGAACTAATATTGTTATCAGGGAAACCTCGGTACCAATCTTTGGCATTCTCACTTAGAGACTATACAAATAGCTTCATGACTACATATTCATTCTCTATTTCATATTCAATCATTTTATCAATGAAGATTTTTAAATGTTCCTCACCCAATATTGCATTATTCCCACTAAACTTTGGGATCTTGTCTCTAACCTCGTTGGGGATAATATTTGGTTGGCCTGGAAGACCATCAAAAAACAATTACCTATATATTTCCAAATGAATAGGTCTCCTTTGAAAATGAGAACCAAGACTCTGACTACTTCCACCAACACCTAAATTTTGGTTAACAACACCTAAGGTTTGGTTAACAACACCTCTTCCAATTCCACCTCCACTTAAATGTGTTGCAAAACCTTGGGTTGTACCCAATCCTTTAACATTTGTATTGGTACTTTTTGTCTAAATTTTAGGACCAAATCCAGACTTTCTTTGAGAAGTTGCAATGGTAGTGTTAGCTACATTAGTATGTATACAAGAGTTCAAGAAAGCAATCTTTCTTTTCATTTCTGCAGCAGCAACTTCTAATTATGCTTTCTCCAATTGTTTGGAAATATCCTCCTTTGTCTTCTTAGCTCTTTCCCACTCTATTACAAGAAAATAAATATTATGAGATGTTTCTTCTCTATCCTTAGGCTCATCAATATGTATTCCAGTAACCTTTTTTTTTCCTTTATTTGAAACTAATTTACTTACATTGGTCACTGGTAGGTCTTATCAAGAAAATTGAGCCTTAAAAGGTTTCTCTTTCTCCCAATTAAGAATATTTCATAGAATAGGACCTTCAGACTCAACTTCATCTTTCTTTAAAAGATGATCCCTCTCTTCGAATTCTTCCCTTGAGGCACTCATATCACCAAAAAACTCTTTATTCAAGGTTTATATCCTTGATTTAAACCTTGATTCACCATTTTGAGTTGAGTAATTCTTTTTTGTAAATCTTCCCTTTCAGCAAGGACATTTATGATATCCTCTTCTTTGTCTTTCTCTCTTCTCTAGCTCAAAACCATTTTTTCCTTCAATTCTCTTTTTAAAACATCAATATATCCAAAAAATTATTCTGGGTCAAGTAGAGTAATCTCATAACCTGAGGAGTCATCTAAATTGATAAATATATATCTCCCTGGTTCCTAGCTCACTCATAAGGGATATCTATTATAATTGAGGAAGATTTACCTATGTTTGAAACACTCCTAGGTTGAGAATCCCTAATTTTATCCTTCCTTAAATTTTCTATCTTATATTGAACCTAGGTTACCCCTTCTGTTGAGGTATGTCCTTTTGTATAGGGGTGTTAATCAAATTTTCAAAATACCCTAGACTATCTAACTCAAAGCTTATGGAAGTAGAAATTTTCTGTAGGATAGTACTTAGAGGCTGACTTGGACCTGACAATCTAGGTTTCCATGAAGAAGTCTTACTAAGTTCTCCCCTTTTTAACCAATTTCTTCTGGGAGCTTTTGGGATTTCACCTTCTAACATGGACTCATGGTGTTCCTTCATGTATTCCCTAGTGTTTCTCATCTTACTCAAATGAGGCTCTCACAAAACTTGAAATACCAATGATTATAACAAAACACTGGAAAAAAAACTTGGAGCCGCCACCCAAACTTTCTCGGGAAAATTTATGAGACTTCACTTTGAAAAAATTAAAAACAAAACTGATGAGATGACAACATGTAACATCAAAAACCCATTGTTACCACAGAAGGAGAAGAAATGGTCTTCCCCATTCGAGGTGAAACCCTCTGGGAAATCATGTTTTGTAGAAGTGGGGAATTTATCTAATGCAGTGAAGGCGGTCTATGTGATATCAATTCTTGATTATCGCATATATTTCTTAGTGGATAAGATGGCTCTTACCTTGGTTGGTCAGTTTTTGGGTACTAGACCAAACATTGAAACTGTCAGTGGCTTCATTAGAATAAAATGGATTCTCAAAGGTCAGGTGGATATTGTTGCTTTGCCTAAGGTTTTTTTATCTTTTTTTTTTTTAACAATGAGGTTGATTTTTCTAAAGCTTTATGTGGAGGACTATGGATGATGGGTAATTCATCTTTGACTCTTCAAAAATAGGCTCTTAACTTGGAGCTGAATGATTTCTTTTTCCCCTATGTTCATGTATGGGTCCACCTTCCTATTCTCCCCTTAGAATATTGGAATGAAAGTGTTTTCAAGGGTGTGGAAGAGTGTTTCAGTGGACTGCTTTCAATTTATCCAATGATAACATCTAAAACCAAAATGGTGTATGGTTGGTTTTGTGTCAACATCCACTAGTCTATGGACTTGCCTCTCTCCATTGATGTTGTTTCCAAACTTGATAAATGATTCCAAGATATTGAATATGAATCATTTCCCTTTGCGTGCTTATCTTCAAAAAAATTGGGCTACTTGGCTAAGGACTATCTGACTAAGAAATCCAGGGACTTAAACAAGCCAGACAAAAATAAAAATAATAACTAGAATGAGGCTTGTGAAAAGAATAACAAGCAGAATGTAGAATGGAGAGTTAAGGAACCTAATTGGGATTTAATCTTTGGTGAAGGACTATGTTTCTTTGGGGAGGAACATTAGACTTCATAAGACATAAGTACTCCTAGTCCAAGATGTGATAATGTGGATTCAAAAGCTCTAGTTATTTACTAGAAAAAGCCTAGTGTCCCTAAGGCAGCTGATAATGAAATAATTCCAAGCCAAGTGTTGATGTTAGAAGGGGATGGGTCAAGAGTGGAATATCCCCAAGAGCCTTTTGGAAGACTTCATTTGAACCTATTTGAAGATGCTCAAGTGTGAAATGTTTTAAATGGTGAAACTCTACTCTTATAGTCATCTAAATTCCCTACTGAGGAGGGCTCCATTATTATGGAAACACTCATGACTCCCAAACTAAGTGACTTTTTAGTAAATCTTGAGGTGAGGAGGGAGGAAATCTCATGGACCTTGGTTCATAAGAGGAATAAAAAAGGTAGTGATGTTACCCAAACAAGGGTTTCAACCAGAAGCAAGTCTAGGAAGGCAGACATGGGAAATAAAAACAACAAACTTGGTAGACCCTCCATTTAGGCTACCAGAGAGAATGAAAGAAAGAAGGATATTGTGGATGGAAAAAAAATTTCCATCTTGAAGGCTTTATCTCTGGTAAAAAATCAAGATTATATCTTGGAATATAAGAGGCCTCAATGCACCTCACAAACAAGACATGCTTCATAATCTCGTTAGAGATCATAGACTAAACATTGTGCTCATTCAGGAGACTAAAATATCTTCAAATGAATTATCCAATATAAAAAAAAAAATTTAAAATGGTGGAGTTGATGGTACTAGTTTGGTCGGTGTTTCTGGTGGCACGACCATCTTTTGGAACCATAATACTTTGTTTGGGGTTGTTGTGGATGGTTCGAACAACATGATCTTGGTGAGTTTTAATAACTTAAGGGATGATTTCTGCTAGGTTATCATTAACATCTATGCCCCCAACACTAAAATTTCTAGAGAGAAATTCTACAACAAACTAGCTTGTTGTAGGGATTTATTCTCCAATAGTTGTTGGATTATCATGGGTGACTTCAACATGCCTTTGAAAGAGAATAAACAATCTAGTGGGTTTCCTTCATAGTTAGATGGGTGTTTGGACTTTATGGAGTTCATTAATTCCCAAGCTCCTATGGATGTTGATCTTTAGGGTATTAATTACACTTGGTCCAATAGAAGAGTGGTAATGAATTGATTCAGGTTCATCTTGATAGAGCTCTGATTTCTTATGAATGGCTTGCTAGGTATTTATTCTCTCTCTCTCTACTATTATTAAGTTTGGATTTGATCACTACCCCATTTATTTTTTAGCAGATACTATTAATTACAAAAGGAAATTTCCTTTTTATTTGAAAAAATGTGGTTGGCTCATCCTTCCCTTGAACAAAGCATTCAAGATTACTGGAGCACGAATATTAAAGGCTCAGAAATGTCTAGAGTTTCAAAGAGACTTAGATTGGTCAAAAGTAAAGTATGGAGTTGGAACAAAGAGATCTTTAGGGATATCTTCCAAATGAAGGATGTTATTCAACTTGACTTGAAGTAAATCCAGGAAAAAATCCAACTGGATGGTTTATCTATGGACTTAAGGGAAAAGGAATCCAACCTCTTGACTAAATACCATGATCTTATTTCTAAGGAAGAATTTTTTTGGAGGAAAAGATCCATATCTCTCTAGGTGGTGTGTGTGTGTGTGTGTTATTTTTTGTATCGGTTAGCTACAATACAACACTTCAATAAGTCATTGCATTAGTGAAATAACATGAAAAATAGGAGTTAGAATGCATATCAATCACTAAAATCGACCTATTGCTCCCTATCTAAGAAGAGTTTGAAGAATGCTATAATTTTCCCTTAGATTATGCATTAATCAATGACATATACATGCTTAGAATGGAATGTTTAAATATTTTAATCTAAAATGCTCAAGAAAAGTTCATTTTAAAGCTCAAAATGAAAGATTATAACAATTTCTAAGAAAGATGAGCTAAAATGCATTAAGATCTATGAAAATATGAGCAGCATAAGAATGATTTCAATAATTAAGGATTAGGGGCCAATTGAGCTCAAATTTCATTCCATTTATAGAAGAATTTGAGGAATGAGAGATTAGGATTGAAAGTGGAAGAGAGGTGGAGATTGAATCTTTGGTGATCCGATCCATGTGAGGTGATCCAAGTGATTTAACTCTTATTGGCTAGGGAATTGACTTTCCCTTTTGCAAATTAGGAATTGTAATTAGGATTTATTTATTTCCTTTTAATTAATTACTGTAGCCATGTATTTGATTTGTTTTTTATTTAATTTATTTGAGTTGATTTAATTGGCTAAGACAATTAATTTAATTTAGTGAAAAGATCACTTTGGAGATTAATTTTGATTTAAATGAATTATGTCAATTAATTGAAGAATTGTCTTGACATAATTAGGGGTATGATCACACTTAGGGAAATAGGGTCTATAGTCATAGCAGACCAAATTAGGTTGGTTACATTTTCCCCTCTTTGAATTGATGTGCGAGCAGCACATTGACTCAAAGAAAGTTTTGATGTTGACTTCAGAAGTTTGAGAAATCCACACTTGATTGAACAAAATGTCTGATGAGATCAGTCTTTCCCTTGATTGAACTAAGACTGATAGTATTGACTTTAAAATTTATCAAACAAAGGTCAACAAAGATCTTTAAGATACCATTTCTGAACTTGATTGTCAAACAAGAATCGATAATACTAACGCTGAACTTGATCAAACAAAGGTCAGTATGAAGTTGCTAGGAGCTCTGAGGTATCAATTTTGAACTTGGTTGTTGAACGAGAATTGATAATACTGACTCTAAAATTAATTGAATGAACATTTGTATGAAGCTAATAGGAGCTTAACAGGGATCTAAGAATATGTAGACATAAGATATCTAGCTTGTGAGTGTAGACATCCAAAATCATCCTTATATTAATTTAATTAATATTCCCATAACATTATAGTAATTTTAATTAATTATATTTGGTTATATTCTTCTATCTATTTAATTAAATATGATTCACTTTCCTTAGTATTTGAATTTAATTTAAATACTCCCTCTTTTAATGTATTAAATCTTATTTAAATACATTATCCCTCATTGATTCCCTTTAAATAAATTTTTAATTTATTTATTCCTTCACATGACCTAAATTCTACTAAACCATAATTAATCTAAATCTAATTTGGATTAAGCTAATTTGAACCTAGATCCTACCCTACCTCATATCACTCTCACCAAATAAACCTACTTATTAATTAACTAAGGTTAATTAAGCTAATTTCTTAATTCCTACAACAATTAGTCCTAATTATTTGCTCGCACATGTGGGAGCAAATTTCCAAAAATTAACTTTTCTAAATAATCCTTATTTGGTGCCAACAAGGTTTCTTACACCTATGATGACACCTTCTTACACTTTTCGAAAGTGTCTCATTGGTCCAAAACTCTTACACCTTCTTACAAGATCCTTCACATGTGTACTTTAAGTACACTTTGACCCATCACATCCAAAGTTTCTCACACATGTGTGAGAAAAGTGGGCCTCTTGAATGATTATGTGTCCCTCATGTGGCACCTATGTGGATGCCACATGAGCTCCACCTCATCCAAGCCCTCTCTCTCCTCCAAAAACTCTATAAATAGAGGCCTTTCTCAAAAGAAAATCATCTCTCATTTATGCATTGTTATCATGCTAAATTAGTTCTAGATTTATTTAAAAGCATTTAGCATCTTTCATAGCAATTGTAGTTTTTATCTCATGTTTACTTCATACTTGCAATCTAGATATTACATGTTAGGATTAATGGAATGAACTTAGTTTATTTTCATTGAATCTTGCATATCATCTTAGTATTAGTCTTGCATTATCATGTTGAATGAACACTTGAGACAAGTTCCTCATACTTGTTCTTGAGTTATTCATTCTCTTAGTTGCATTCAATAGATCAATAGTGGGATTTATAATATTGTTTTGGGAGAGCACACCCACAAACCTCTCTAAGAGCAAATCAACAAGGCTTGGGTGCACTTGTTTGGCTCATCAGAGGTTGTGATGAATCTCTTCTTGTTATTTAATAGTATACTTTTAGACATGTTTAATGAAGTTATTTGATGTTTATCTCTAACATTTGCATGTCTGAGCATGCTCCCAATAGGTTAGGTTTCATCGCATACATTTTGGCATGCCCGGTGGGACCCACATCCCTTATTTTCTAACATTTTTTGTATATTTTTCATAGTTTGGAGAATTCTAACGCAGACCCGTCTCCGCTCTGGAGTCACCATTTTTGTAGATTGCCATCTCTGCTTCTTGGTCATCTGTGAAACTCAGTCGTCTGCGATGTTACTTTATTGTCTCTGCCTGTCTGAAAGTGACTTATAAAACTGTGTTTTTAAAATCATTTTTTGTCAATTTACAGTATTTTTAACTCTCTGGTTTCTGACAGTAGTAAAGTTTTTAAGGGTTAAATGCTGGAATAACTTGATAAAAATGCTATTTTTCAATTTTAATAGGTCTATTTCTTTTTTATAAAATCTGACTATCTATTTTTTGTTGTCTATGCAGGTCTATTACTGTTTCCGCAGATTATCGTCTACGTAGATCGCCATCTGCGCAGATCACCATCTGCGAAGATCTGCCATCTGTGACTGTTTTCCCAAGTTTTGTGTTTTTTTTAACACATCTAAAATTCCAAACTACTAACCATTTTATGCAGGTTCTGTGAATGATTTTCTGAAGATTATTTAATGAACTTGTATGTTTAAACATTTGTATTGGAATGGATGTGGTATAAAATAAACTTTACCCAATCTTGAATGCCAAAGGGAAATTAACCTCACAATTCTTGAATGACTTAAAGCAAATTAAACACACCTTTCAAGCTTTCATTTTTGCTGAGTGGGAAATAAATTGAACTTGCATGCTTAACCATACTATTGTTTTTTTTTGCTTAGGTAGAAAACACTTAGTTGCTTTAATTAGGTTCAATTTGAAAATAAATTCTTCTTGGTGTGTTTGGAGAAGTGTTTTTCAACACTTCTTTTGAGCTTATTTGTCATTAGATAGATCCCTTTAAATTAAGTGATGCTATGATTAAACTATAGTCATATCCTCTCCCCTTCCCTTCGTGGATCTTGGGTGAAGACAAATCTTAGCTTAATCAAGCTTCTAGAGAGGCCTGTCTAGAGGGAGCGCTTCCCCTTTAGAGGATGACCTCAAACCGGTAATCCCTTCGGCCAGTATAGAAATAAAGTGTGACCCAAAGGTCCTCTTTATGCCTTCAAGCTCAGGCAGGTCATGTTCAATGGTAGTCCATACTGATTGAATATCCTCAGCATACTAGCATGGTTGAACTACAGACTTAAGTGTCTCACGCCATACAAACTGATTGCGGGGATGCCACGAAACCTTACTAGCAACTATAAAGTAGTAGCCTTCCTGATTCACCTCCAAACGGTGACTTAGTATAGTGGAAGGGGAGAGAAGAATCTCCCCCCAAGATTCCCATCATACTTGTCCCAGGGTATTGTGTTGCGAAAGAGATCTTCGTAGCACGGAAACAATACCTGGAAAAAGGAAAAAACATGGGCACCCTTCCGGGGGTGACATGTTGTGTGAGCTGAAGGACTACCAAGCAATGGGCCTATAATATTTCATGTGAAGCCAAATTCCTAAGGTAGCTACTATTTGAACTATTTTTTGATGTGCTAGACCCAGTAAAAACATAAGTGGTTTGAAAGAATCACTTGAACATACACAATCAAAATGTTATAAAGTTGAAGCAAGATCCCCTAATGTCATATTTTCTGGTATCCCTCAAGGTTGCTTTGTCCCTTGTTGGATTGTTTTGAGACGTGTGTTTGTTCTTTTCTGGTTTTCTTGTTCTTAAAATCATTTCTTGCCATCAAATAATTTACCCAAAATCAGATTGAAAATCAAAAATTTGCCCAAAATTTTAACACACTGCCTTAGTCTCAGTCATCCATCTCCACTCTATTTCCACCGTTTGTGCAGATCACTGTCTACACAGATCATCGGTTGCATCTTAGACTGTCATCTCCACTTCAAAACAGTGAGCTTCAAAATTGACCAAGATAATCAATTTGACCATCTACAGGACCCTAGAATCATTTGTCCTTAATCATTCATTCACTTGGCCAAAATCAATTTTTCCATGACAGGACCAATTTTAAGAAGCATAAGAAGGTTAAACTTCGCACATATCCAGTCCTTAGAGAGCAAAAGGAAACCACCCGTAAATCCAAGGAATTTCAACACATTGCAACATCCATCAAACAAGGGATTGAACACTATGAAAAACTTAACAAAATCATTTACAACAATAAAGTTTGCAATTTCATGGCCAATTTTTCACTCAACAGAGCTTTCGTCACTCTTGAGCAATATGATTAGGTAACGCCTTGCTTTTGGATCATTCTTCCATCATCATTCTGCCTTTGGAGCATTAGATCAAAATCAAATCAAATCTTTAGGTTGAAAGACCTTAATCAAAGTATCATAAAACCTTCATCCTCAAACAAACACAACATTGCTTGTAGACCATCAGTCTATCTCAAGTAATTAAAATCCCTTAGTGATATCCCATTTTTCTTGAGATCACAAGTCCATCTTCAAGTAGAATAGGTATTACTTTAAATCCTTTGTGTTTGTATCATCATAAGCTTTAACATGCTTAGGTTTTGTTCCAAAAACCTTTAAATCAACTATCCAATCAATCATCTCAATCAATCAAATCAATCTTCAATCCAATCAATCAATCAAATCAAATCAAATATCTTTTCTCCATTTCATCTCTTACATCTCCTTTTCTTTTATTCTTCTACCATTGTATGGTTGTCACTCGATCCTAAGGTAGAAACATGAGGCGAACAACATCCAACGCTATTAATCATGAAGAGAACCCATTTGCCACACAATACTTTAATGGAAGTGGGGTATGAGCTAAGGAAGTGGCTAAAGAAATAGAATTAGTGGACCAAGAAGAAAGACCCACCCAAGTGATTGACTTCCTTAGAGACCGCTACAATTTGGAAATGGTTGAGAAGGCCATCTTGCATAACAATGATGAGATATTTTTGAATCTCATTCATAATGTTGTCACAGTTCCTGTTGACTTTGATGAAACACTCCTTACCAAACATGTCACTAAAGTCATTGTTGCTACTACTACAGCCATGGATTCTACTTCAAATGCTACATCATCATGTGCAATTGGTAAAGGACCTGTTAACGAACCTCCCACATCAACACCAATATCAGCACCTATGTCAACAACCACATCAATACCCCAATTGACACCTGAGCAAATCCAACAAATCATAAGTGCTTTGCCAAACAATACTACACACAATAGCACTCAAACAACAATGACTCAAGGAGACTAACGTCAACAACATAGGGCAAGTTTCCATGCCCTTGTCTTCATCTTTGTTTCAAAAATTGGGGGCAAAAACATCCACAAACAATAAATCATAAGCCTATCAATATATACCTCCTCCTACCATTGGCATGACCTCCATGGGCTTTTCAGCTGCACAATTTGAAGGAGGTGGAGGTTATGTACCCCCGTTCTTCACACAAAATACTCCAGATTTCACCCAACAATTCAATGAGCTCAAAATAATTGTACAAGGTTTACAAAGTGGGGGAAAGAAGGATTTTTCTTTTGAAGAGATTTGTCCCTGCCCATTTGACAAGTCTATCACGATGCAACCATTCCCACCAAACTTTGAGATGCCAAAATTTGAAAAATACAAGGGTGAGACATGTCCTCTCCAATATCTCAAAGAATTTTACATCGCATGTCAAGAGGTTTCCTATAATAAGAATTATTTGAAGACTTTTCACTAGGAGTCTTGGAGGCGCAGCCTTGGAATGGTTCATGGCCCTTCCTTATGGGTCAATTTCCACCTTCTCTAACCTTGCAAATAAATTTGTTGGATAATATTCATATAATATTGAGCATCAAGCGACACTCAGTGATTTGTGCAATACTAAACAAAAGAATGGAGAAACCTTTGCTAGTTTCTTACAATGATGGAGACATATTGCAAATTGCATGCCATGGAAAATACCTGATAGTCACTTAATTGACATCTTCACAAAGAATTTAATCTCCAAGATTTCTTTCCAAATGAAAATGGCTTCACCTGACACCTTTGAATCCCTTGTCAAGAAGGGAAAGGACATTGAAGATGGCCTTTTGCAAAGAGGTAGCATCAAACATTATACTCCTTCCAATAATGATAAACCAATATTTTGGAGTAAGAACAAAGGAGTTGTCAATGATGGAGTGACTGATGCCAAACATGTTCAAAATGTTCAAGCATCCAACAATACCAATAAAAATAATCACAATAACAATTAGAACCAAAATCAGTATCGCAACAATAACCAAAACCAGAATCAAAATCAGCCCAATTAGAACAATCATAATCAAAACAACAATTAGAATCAGAATAATAATCAACAGCCATGTAATCAATCATTCTTGTTCCCTCACAACAACTACAATAATAACAATAACAACAACAATGATAATCGACAGTGACAACAATTCACAGCTTTAGCAGAGCCTTTAGATGTGATCTTCAAACAACTCGCGGATCAAGGAATGATAGTTTACCCAAATACTTGACCGTTTGATGAAAATCAACCTAAACCTATTTGGTATAGAGATAATGAGTATTGTGATTATCATTGCATCAAGGGACATGATACCAAGAAATGCATGAAGCTCAGACACTTTGTGCAAGATCTCATTGAGGATGGGAAAATTAAAGTTGAAGGTCAAAATGCATCCTCATCTAATGTGAAACTCAAAGTCTATAATCAACCTTTCCTGCCTCATAATCAAAACAATACATCAAATGTAATCCCCTATGAATATTCTACCAATACCATTACAGGCCATGATCAAACATGTGGGAGTTTAAATAAAAATGATATCTTTGGGTTTGATTCTCTTTGTGGCCGCATTGAAGAAGTTGACACACATGTTAATACTATAAAACTCAAAGCTGCTAATTGTAATGCTACTACATGAAGATCCAGAGTCACTATTCAAGCCACTTATAAACCTTCTACATCTATGAATCCACCATCTGCACCATCTACTGCCACTCAACCTACCTCGCACTTTGACTTGTTAGCCCAATTATGAAAGACACCTGCACAGATATCCATTCTAGAGCTCTTGACCACATCGCCAATTCATAGATAAGTCCTTGATAAAGCTCTAAATGAATCATGTGTTCCTAAGAACATTAATGCTAAACAATTCAAAGCCATGATAGGGAACTTAGCCGCACAAGAACATCTAGTTTTTAGTTATAAGGACTTTAGTGGTCCTGATCCTCATCATAATAAATTCCTCCATATAGAAGGCAAAATCCACTCCACAAGAGTCAAACGAATCCTCATAGATGGTGGATCTGGCCTAAATTTGTGCACATTGAAAATGATTCGTAACATTGGTCTTTCTAAGGACCTAATTGATGTAGACAAGAGGATTACGATAAAAGCTTATGATGATCAAGAATGAGAAAGCAAGGGTTTGATCACATTGCCCTTACATGCGGGCCCGGCCCTAATTGAAACTATTTGCCATGTACTGGATCTAGATCTACCTTATAACATCTTGCTAGGACACCCATGGATACACGTTGTCAAAGGTGTACCCTCTACCTATCATCAATGTCTGAAATTCCCACATCATGGTAGAGAAATCACAATTCCTGGAGATCCTGAGCCCTTTCAATATTGCAAAAGATTGGAAGGAAAACAAGCTAATTACTATCCATTGAATGAATTTGGCTGACACTTCAATCAAGAAACCCCTAGTTCAGAAAAGACATCAGATACATCAATTGAGGAACCCAAAGGAAAGGAAAAAGTCACTTATGACAAAGCTATTGAAGACAAACCCTCCTCATCTAAAGCAAAGGCCACATTTACAGATCAAGGCATGGGAGAGTATAAATTTGAAAGTGCCTTATGTATTGGGAAACTCCCCTTGTCTCCGAAGTCTTATGGAAGACCATCACCATTACCCCTCTCCAAGGATAAAGCACTTATGCACTGCAAATCAACTATTTTTGAACATTGGGGGTCCTTATCAGATGAACACATGGAATATAGTGTCCTTGATTGGCTCTATAATGATGAAGAAGAATGACCTGTAACTTTCCCCAAAGGA
>MU227567.1:453079-472874 GCA_018584345.1 Thuja plicata
TCTAGATATTACATGTTAGGATTAATGGAATGAACTTAGTTTATTTTCATTGAATCTTGCATATCATCTTAGTATTAGTCTTGCATTATCATGTTGAATGAACACTTGAGACAAGTTCCTCATACTTTTTCTTGAGTTATTCATTCTCTTAGTTGCATTCAATAGATCAATAGTGGGATTTATAATATTGTGTTGTGAGAGAACACCCACAAACCTCTCTAAGAGCAAATCAACAAGGCTTGGGTGCACTTGTTTGGCTCATCGAAGGTTGTGATGAATCTCTTCTTGTTATTTAATAGTATGCTTTTAGACATGTTTAATGAAGTTATTTGATGTTTATCTCTAATGTTTGCATGTCTGAGCATGCTCCCAATAGGTTAGGTTTCATTGCATACAGTGAGAACCAAAGCCTTCCATCCAACAATCTCGACTTAGTCAAGGGAAACTCCCATGCCCTTAGTCTTTTGATGATGAAGTCTTTTTAATTCTTTTTGAGAAAGAATTTGGTTGATTTAAGTGTGATCATGCCCCCTTGGGAACAAAATTGAAGGAAAAAGAAATAAATCCCTCTTTAGAATGATATATCACTTGAATTAATTGATTGAATTGAGAAAGAATCAATTAGAATAAATGAAGAAGTGAAGGTGTGTTAAGAGAAAACACAATTTTACCAAGTTAGCTATGTGAAAATGTGAGTTGAGTCTGATAAAATTATGTATGACCAAGATTTTGATGAATAATGTGATTTTTGATGATAGAGAACCCATAAAACTGATTGCGTAAAGCCTGTATATCATTTTTGGAACATATGTAACAATTTTGCATCTTTAGGAAGCTATCGCAAAATGTGTACTATGTTGTTGAAAACATCTTCTGCGCATTTGATTTTGTTCCTGATAGATCAAAAAGGAACAAAATGGAAGTTTGATAGTCTGGGAGGAGTTCTGGAGCTTCTAAATAGCACAGAAAGCTCAATATATATCCCAAAATTTACTTTTTACCCACTCATTTTCACTTTTACCTTTAGTAATTTCAAAGCTCTACATAGAAGATGGTGGTCCCCGTGCATTAAAATTAATTTGAGCTCTCTTTTTGACATCAGTGCCTGGCCGATTATGCACCCCTAGTAAGTACCTGAAAACCTACCTTTCCATGTTTTCATTACTCATTTTTGTCAATTTTTGCAATAGTTATAGGGCTTTCAATTTTGCATTGCATCTTGTATATGGTATCACATCCGGTTGATCCCACGTCACATCCTATTTTTACCAAAAATCCTATGTTACATCTGATGAGATTATTTTTCCATTAGTATACTCAGTGAAAAATAAAGACAGAAAGCATTATCGACAGACAGCAAGCATTACCGACGAACCACAAGCAGTACCGATGAAATGCAAGCATACCCGACAGAACAAAGATTTTGAGAAAAATGCAAGTATAAAAGTAACAAGCATCACCAGTAACCACAAGCATTAACGGCAACATAGTTTTCAGAACTAACCTGACAGAAAAAGCAAAGGCATACTCGACAACAAGTTTAAGAAAGGAACACCGACGTTCTAGAAAATCGACCATCAGAACTGACAAATAGGTCAAGAACCCGTAAATTGTGGACCTAATTTTTACACAATGAATAAAGAAATGTAATTCTATTTATAGAGTTTTATTTTGTTTTATATCATATTAGATGGTCATGCAAGCTTTATGTAAATGCTTTAAATCATCCTAACAGATCTAAAGCATATCTAACTAAAGATCAAGGTCAAGTTGTAAACCTTGGATCTAGAGTTAACTTGCGATGCATGAATCAAGAATTGAACCTAAAATAGTATAAATAGATGTTCATACTCTATTTTGAGAACATGAATTCTTTATGAATGATAGCCAGGAAGAGCATCTAAGGAGCAGAAGGTAGAATTCATGCAAAGATCAGAAACAAAGTACATCAGTTATCAAGAACACACAGAGGCTACTGACGAGCAGACAAAGGTATTAATCAATCAAGAAAGGATGATTACTAGTATCTATGAAGCTTTATAGGATTTGTTATTAGCAATTGAAGATTGAAAATATCAGATCAAAGACTTATGTAGTTGTAGTCTAACAAGTGCATCACATCGAAAATCCTTTTGTAGAAGGTGAACCTAACCGTTCTTTCCAAATCTCTTAACAGAGTGGACACTTAACAATGTTGCTAAAGCTTCAAATGAAGTAAATCTTAATAGGTCTCCACTCTAATACTCCTAACAGGGTAGGTCATCAGAAGTGACCAATTGTAAGCCTTAACCAGCCCCTTCTTATTTGCAGATAGTGAAGTTTTGTGGGTAAAAATCCCCACCATAGTTTTTACTTTCTTAACAGGAGTTTTTTGTGATATCATATCTTGTGTCATATGTTATCTATTTTCATGAATGTTTATATTCAAAAGAATGTATGATATGATTTCATAAGCATAAAGAAAGATGAACAGTTAGATAAGATTAAATACAAAATGATGACTAAGGGTTAATGGGCTAACCAAGAAAAGTTTTAGAGGTACTTATTCACCCCTCCCCTCTCAGTACATCATCTCAATATAATTCCAAAAATTGGTATCAGAGCTAAGTCTCTCTCTTGAAAATCTTAAAGACTTGATAGAAAAGATCAGAGAAATGGACAAGTTTAGACTGGACATGACTATCGAGAATGAGCAGTTACAAATGCAAATAAACTTTGAGTAGTATAAGGAGGCAAAGATAAAACTAAGAAAACTTCTTGATGAAAGATAGTTTATGGAAACCAGGCTGAATGAGAAATACTACAAAGAAATGGAAATACAAGAGTACTTTCAAATAGCAGAATTATCATTGAGAAAAGCTTCAAATGCATGAGTTGAAGAAATTACAAGTATGCAAGAGATCAATCTACATCTGATAGATCAAATCAAGATGCTGCAAATTGGTCAAGAAACTCAAATGGTAAAAATGATTGTCGTAATGAATGATGCAAGAAAAGCTGAAAATGAAAGAACACTAGCCATTGATGATAGGAGGAAAATTACAGAGAAACTACAAGAGAAAGAATAAAAAATTCTAAGACTCACTGAGCATCACCATGAGGTCACTAACCAGATTATTATTATTAGTCAAGAAGAAAATAGATTAAATACTGAACTCATTGAAAGAATATAGATCATAGGTGAGCTAAAAGAAGAGAATGAGAAATTAAAACATGAAATCAAAGTCCAGAATCAACACAATGAATTAATCAAAAAGGCTGAGGATAGCAACAGAAGGATGGATAATTTTCTTGATGGACAAAGAAGAGTCAAAACTACATAGGATTAGGGTATAGTGAGAATGGTGAATCCTCAAATCAAATAGATAAGAGGAATGCTTTCACAAACCCAAGATCCAAGAAGTTGTCATGCAATCACTGGGGAAAACTAGGCCACACCTCAAACATCTGCAAAAGCAAAATGAAAGGTATTTCTCAAACACAGTCTATTTTTATTGGTAATTGTTATAAATGTCTAAAAAAAGGACATAAGGCACATGAGTGCAAATCCAAAGTGATAAATCCAAAGAGAAAAACCTATATGGACAAGTACTATCCTACATGCAAGATGAATGGGTATACACATAAGGAATGCTGCAAAAAGAATAACAAGGCATGGACTCCAAAGGAGAATGATACAAGCTACAAACCAGCAAGAGAAGGTAACTCATATATTTGGGACTATAACACATGGGTAAATTGCACAACATGTGGAAGGTATGGTCATATTACTGCCAACTGTATGAGAAAGTGGACCAGAAGGTCAAGAGGATGGACCAGTCTAGGTATGCCATGTTTACATTGTCATAAAGTTGGACATGTGCTAAAAGATTGCAAAGACTGACTGACAGACACAAATACTCATCCCATTGGAAATACCATTGATGACATCAAAAGAATGAGAAACAAGATGTGGGTAAAAGCCACAAACACTGAAGGTGCTAGTACAAGCAATGCAAATGGTGACACCCCATCTACTGGATCTGGTGACATCACTACATCTAACTAAATTGCATAAGCAAGTATGGAACTGCATTATATCAAGTTTTACTATGCATCGGTTCCATTATACATAGTTCATATTGTAATATTAGCATGAATAAAGATGCAATACATTGTTATGTACTAAACTGTTGAAAAGCAACCATCATTTATTGGGCATAATATGCATCGGTAATCACACATAGAAAATTTAAATAAGATTTACCAAAATGTATCATTCATTACATAAGCTGAGTGTAACCCAACGAGTATCAGTGTACACTGAATCCACAAAATCTGACATTGCCACCTCACCGACAATCATCGGTGAAGTCTTCAAAATTGCAAGCATCCCCGACACTTTGCACAAACACCGATGGTGTTATGAATGTCTTTATCGACAAAATCAGTCTTCATAAACTGATGAGTCGATAAGCATTAATGACAACTTAGGGCACCAAAAAGAATAAAATCCTGATGAGAAAGCTCATTTTTGCACCTGTGATTTTCGAGCAGAGCAGAGCGACTTTAGTGTAGTTTGAGAAGCGACCCAGTAGAAGGAATTCACTAAGCATTTAGATTTAATGGAGATCATAGACATTCAGTAAGTTTATCCACTCACTGATAGCACTTTTTTTAATTTATGAAAAGCCCTAAATATCAAATATGATGGCATCAACGTCTAGGGTAGAGAAAATCAAGGTTGACAAGAAAAAACCTTAAAAACATGTTAGTAGAGGGGCATGTGCTGAACCCAAATATAAGTTACATCTTGAGATAGCCTCTCAACCAGATGATTCTGGAGCATTCTCCTGAATCCCATCTAGGGTTTTATTGGTTGAGGATGTTAGGTCCTATATTCACTATAAGATCTTAGAGATAGGAGATTTGGACCTTGATAATGCCCATGCAGCACTGTGTGATGAAGGTGGAAAGCTCAAAGAAGAGCATAAACACTTGGAAGTCAAGGGACTGACAAATGCACTTCATTTTCTGAGGGTTTTCAAAACAAAGTGGATCAAAGTTGTTCTAAGCAGAGTCTACAACAATGCTCTATGGCTAAACAAACCTAAGGATATAATTAAGGATGTTATACACGTCGTGACTGGTTATCCAACAACTGACAAACCTCAATCTCACAAACATCCACCGCTTGCAGAAGTAGAAAGGTTAACCAGTGAAAAATCAAACAAAAGGGCATTAAAAGTAAATACTATTACAGACACAGTGCTGAAGTTTGGAGCATGCGTAGTTGGATATAAGATATTCCAAGCTAGTAGAATGAATAGTCTCTCTGGCACTGCAATGAGGACAGCTTATAAGATCATTAAATAGGGGAAGAAGATGGATCTGGCAGAGATCCTATTGCATCAATTTGAGGAGAACATGTGCACTATAAGGTCCTTAAAGACAAACACATGTAAGTTCAGTTCCCTCATTATGTGTATATTCTTCTACTTCAAAGAATACTTTCCTTCAATAGGAAAAGTATCATGGGACGCAACTAGACCAATCACCATGCAAATAAGTGAATTCATTGAATCACTTGGTATAGATTTTGAAAATGTAATGCATGAGTATTTCAAAGCCATTAAGGAAATGCTCCAAGCTAGGAGTAGAATTCCTAAAAGTTTGATAGAGGAATACACAGAAGATATTTTTTTATGGTGGATACAGATTTCACCTACATTCAAGCTGTAGTCCCTATGAAATCATGGCTTGAAAATCTTGATTATGAAATTAAAATAGGATTAGCAATAGAATGCATTCAGGCATTATTGAATGAACCTATTGATAACAAACAATTGAGATTTGGTACCTATGAGGAAGCCAAACTAAAGATTAAATCAACTCTTGTTGTTAACAAGGCTATAAATCAGACTAAGAGAATGGTAAAGAATCTGAAGAAGCAATTGAATATATCTTCTGATGAAGAAGAAGAAGAAGAAAAAGGTAAGGAGGAATAACAAAGTAAGGAGGAAGACACCGAGGAACAACTTCCCATCGGTGAAACAGCAGAGAAAAAAGAATTAGAGGAAGATAAGTCTGATTCACCACCTCCTCCTCCAACCAAAAAGTCTAGAACTAGAAGCCAAACAACACAAGATGCTATTCCCTCTCCCATGGTCAAAGGAAAGGTGTACAAAAGGAAAGTTGCACCTCAAAAGGCTAAACAACCAGCTAGGACACCTGAAAAGAGAAGAAAATATGTTCAGACTTATGAAGAATTAGAATATTCAACAATGGATGAACCTGACACTGTCAAACTAGCAAAGGAAAAAGAAAAGGTTACATCTCCAACTGAAGACATTGATGACATATGTAAGTCTATTTCTGAAGCTAGATGTGTTGGACATCCTAAAATTAGAAAATGGTTAAGGTGGGATACAGTAGAACAAAATAAGATTGAAGATGCACTAATTGCTAAGATGTGCCGACACTATTATGTCCTACTGCACTTCACTTCACAAGATGTTCCACAAGAGCTATTCGATAAAATATCTTCTAGATTCACTTTTGCACTCCATGAGGAGAAGAGGATAAGAGAAAGAGTATTGGTATCTCTTATGCCTCCTAAATCAACAAAATAAGAAATCAACGAAGTCATGGAGAAATATACAAAGAAATTCTCACCAAAAATGAGATCTTACAAATTTCTTCAAGGAAAGATTATCGATCTTGAAGAAGACACTCATCAAATATGGAGTGGAATACTAAATCCTGATGAGAAAAATATTCCTGAAAAGGAACCTATCAACAAAATAGGTAACTCAATAGTTGAGTTAGATAGTGAAGAGGTACAAATTACAGGCCAAAAACAAATAGATGTTATAGATGAAGAATGGTCGACAGATGGTAAAGATGATCAAGTACCAACAACCCCCATCCACATAAACTTGGAGGATGTAGAAGTTACCAAAGAAGAACTGTCAATAAAAGGTAACCTAGATGTTGATATAAACAATGATTCATGGTTAGACAACATTGTTGACACCATTATAGGAAAAGACCCTGCAACAGAGATCCAAAAAGATGAAGACATCACTACTACAAAGGGTAATACCGACAAATAGGACATAGCTATCGACACAACAACTGTCAATACGCCTACAAATATGAATATATTAATAGATTCTATTGATATACAATCAAGCCAGGATACATCATCCAAGAAAGATGGTGATATACCCAAGGATGTGGGTACTGATGAAATCCAAGGTGCGTCCAATACTCCTAAAGATACAGACACTGAAATGAAGGATGCAACCGATGAGAAGAAAGATGTATCAAAAGAACAATAGAAAGAGGCAGATAAAAAAATTGATGATATAATGAGAAAGGTTGAAGAGCAAGATAAGAGTGAGGAAGTTAAGAGAAATGAGGAAATAAAACAAAAAGAAGAGTCATCTGTTGAAACACCCAAGGTACGTGAGGAGACGTCTTCACCAAACTAACTAGTGAACACTAAATAGATACAAAAGGATGCCTCATCCTCTAAACACTCACCAACTAAATCAACCCAGTCACAAGCCTTAAAAATGGTGGTACATCAATCTGCCACTCAGCCAAAGAAGAAGAAGAAGAAAATAGTAAAGAAGGATATATTGGCTATAACACTTGATGAGGTCATTGAGGTTCCAAACTGGGACATTACCACATTGGACAGTGAAAAACTTTAAGAGTTTGGAGTGCTCTATCAGAGGAAAGCCATACAGAAGAAGATGATCCAAGAACATAGAGAAACCATGGCACTTGACAAGGCTAAAGAGATACTCCACCAACTGGTTCCTGAAGTGAAAATTGATGAAAATTTTTTATTAAAGGAACAAATTGTTGTTCTTACAGATGCTATTACAGATCTAGGGTATAGAGGTAGATCAAGCAATAGAAGAGAAAGAAGAAAAGAAATATCAATTCAAGTTAATTGATAAAATCAACCAAGAAGTGGCATTGAACAAGGTCAAGCTCTCAGAACTCAGTAATGAATTGGAGCCAATGATTGCTGAAGCAATCATTAGTTCAAAAAATATGCACACTAGAGAAATATGGGAAAGAAAATAGTGACAAACTTGCAAAAATTGACTCCCATGTCACAAAAAGTACACAAAGCCTAACCTCACAAGCCGATAGCATAAAGGCACATCATGACATGGTCATTGAGGAAAATGGGCTAAAGCAAGAAATATGGGATGCTGAGACACAATTCAAAGGAGAGATCACAGAACTTCAAGCACACATTCTACCAAATCTTACAATTCTGCAGCAACATATTTCTGAAGCAAGAAATCTGATAGCAACCCCGGAGATGTCTGTAGTAGATAGCATCTATGATATCCATGTAAGGATTTCACTAGACCACATGGATCTAGAAATGTTGAAGGAAAAATGGGATAAAATGATGGAGGAAGTCAAGTCCTCACATTCCTACCTTTTTGAAAAGTTGTAAGTACCTTTGCCTTTAGAATCAAAAAAGGAGGAAAGGCAATGTATATAGTTATGTATATTATATATATCAGATTGAAGAAGAGGAAAAGAAAAATAAAGTATATGTATATATACTTACACTTACCGGCATATACATAGGGGGAGTCATTCATATTACTAAGGAAGAAGTATACACAACTGTACATACTAATACACTCAGTATGTTTCACATATCATGTTTTTGATATTAATGTCAAAGGGGGAGATTGATGAAATTATTTTTCCATTAGTATACTCAGTGAAAAACAAAGATAGAAAGCATTACCGATAGACAGTAAGCATTACTAGTGAACCACAAGTAGTACCGGTGAAATGCAAGCATACCCGATAGAACAAAGATTTTGAGAAAAATACAAGTATAAAAGTAACAAGCATCACTGGTAACCACAAGCATTATCGGTGACATAGTTTTTAGAACTAACCTGACAGAAAAAGAAAAGGCATACCTGATGACAAGTTCAAGAAAGGAACACCGACGTTCTAGAAAACCGACCATCAGAACCGACAGACAGATCAAGAACCTGCAAATTGTGGATCTAATTTTTACACGACGAATAAAGAAATGTAATTCTATTTATAGAGTTTTATTTTTTTTAAATCATATTAGATGGTCATGCAAGCTTTATGTAAATGCTTTAAAGCATCCTAATGGATCTAAAGCATATCTAACTAAAGATCAAGGTCAAGTTGTAAACCTTGGATCTAAAGTTAACTTGTGATGCATGAATCAAGAATTGAACCTAAAATAGTATAAATAGATGTTCATACTCTATTGTGAGAGCATGAATTATTTATGAATGATAGCCATGAAGAGCATCTAAGGAGTAGAAGGAAGAATTCATGCAAAGATCAAAAACAAAGTACATCAGTTATCAAGAACACACAGAGGCTACCAACGAGCAAACAAAGGTATTAATCAATCAAGAAAGGATGATTACTAGTATCTATGAAGCTTTATAGGATATGTTATCAGCAATTGAAGATTGAAAATATCATCAGATCAAAGACTTATGTAGTTGAATTCTAACAAGTACATCACATCTAAAATCCTTTTGTAGAAGGTGAACTTAACCGTTCTTTCCAAATCTCTTAACAGAGTGCACACTTAACAGTGTTGCTAAAGCTTAAAATGAAGTAGATCTTAATAGGTCTCCACTATAATACTCCTACCAGGGTAGATCATCAAAAGTGACCAATTGTAAGCCTTAACCGGCCCCTTCTTATCTGCAGATAGTGAAGTTTTGTGGGTAACAATCCCCACCACAATTTTTAGTTCCTTAATAGGAGTTTTCTGCGATATCATATCTTGTGTCATATGTTATCTATTTTCATGAATGTTTCTATTCAAAATAATGTATGATATGATTTCATAAGCATAAAGAAATATGAACAGTTAGATAAGATTAAATACAAAATGATGACTAAGGGTTAATGGGCTAACCAAGAAAATTTTTAGAGGTATTGATTCACCCCTCCCCTCTCAGTACATCATCTCAATATAATTCCAACAGCATCCTGGAATTTCTGGATTGTGCCCTATTTTTTAGATTTGTATTGCATGGGGTGTTTTTTGGTTGAACTTTTAAATTTGTCGCATCCTGTTGAAACAAGATCGCACCCTGCGGCCCGTGTCGCATCATGTTAGAATAGGGTCATTTCTTGTATGCCCCATTGCATACTGGAAATCATGTATCGCATCATGTAAAAAGGATCACAACCTGTAAAAATAGTATCATTTCTAGTTTAGGAGTTAATTTTTTTGTATGTTTTCACTATCTGTCTACTTCTGAAGACTAAAATACTTACCTAATAAGTTTTCTGCTTAGTTGCCTTAGTGAAAACACTGAATTGAATTTGTATTTGTTGTATGTTTTACAGATTGACTTTGAGGTTGTTTCATTTCAAGGTCCCTATCTAGGTTGGGTCCTTGGTTTATCACGATCTTTGACAGATCTTGAGCTACAGATCATAGCTTGAGTAAGTTAGTGTATCTTATAGATTTACCCAATATCAGGGTGAATTGGAGGTTATTGACTACATTTTCCGAGAGATGGCATTCGGAGCATAACACCTTTGATGCAGGATCATCTTGAGTCTTTGGCAATCCTGCTCAACCAAAAAGTTTTTTTTGTTCTTTAGTTTTTTTGGAAATTGTTGGGGAAATACTCTGTTGCTTGGGTTCTATTGCTTGGGAATGCTTATCTCTGTCGCTTGGGTTCTATTCCTCAAGCATGCTTGTTTTTTTTGCTTGAGTTCTATTGCTCAAGAATACTTTTTATTTTCTTATTTATCAGGGTTCTCTTCTATTCCTACATTCTATTTCCTATCGCTTGGGGTGTTCCTTGCCTAAGTCTCTCTGTTTCTCAGTCAACCTTTGCCCGAGATGTTTATTTGAAGTTGGATTTGGTGGCCGAATTATTCAGTTAATTTTGATGGCTTAATTCATTTGGGGTCTCTCATTGGGATCTGTGTGGACCTAAATTTGGATCTCACTTGTGGATTTGAGCATCGACCTCTCTTGGTGGACTCTTGTATATATTTTATTCTATGTTCTTATTTTAGGTAGTTCATAAGTAGCAGTGCTAGAATAAGATTTGAATTATCTATAAGAAGGTCTGTGACATCGCATGTATGAAGATCATATTGTAACTCATTGAATATATGGCTGAAACTGGGAAGGCCTTACAGCCTAGCATGTAATGATTTTGATCAATTTATGATAAAGGATTTCTACTGTTTCTTCTCTCACTATGTTGTTTGGATTTTGCATTGGTTGTGAAAGGTGGTTTGGTATTTGGGAGAGCCCTAGGCCCCATTATCACTTCCTCCTTGCATCGGGTGGTATTAGAGCATTGGTGAGATCTAAGTTCCTTCTTGTAAACCCTAACCTTAGTTGGTATTTTTGTGGGGTAGAATATTGTGATCTGACCTACAATTATAGAGGGATTAAAGATGGTTCATGGGAGAGGAAATGCAGATCCAGGTCTAGCCGATATGCTTAGACAGATGGCTGCTAGATTGGAAGCTGTTGAGACAACCCAACGTAGAGGAACACATCTTGAGGATGTTAGTGATGATGAAATTGAAGAGGTTCAAGGTGAATTTTCACCTGCACCTATGATTAATCGGGAAGAAGAGTGATTCCTAAGAGCTTTGACAAGTTTGAAATCCACACCTTAGTTTAATCCTCCTGAGTATAGTGGAAAATTGGATTCTAATGAATTGATTGGTTGGATAACTGAGATGGAAAAGTAATTTGAATATAAAAATGTAGCAGAGGATAAGAATGTGAAAATTGCAAGCACTAAGTTGAAAGGACATGCATCCTTATGGTGGGAACATCTGTAATTGGATCAGAAGAAGAAAGGTAAAGAAAAAATCAAGGTATGGGACAAGATGGTAAACAAATTGAATGGCAAGTTTCTACCTTGTGATTATCAAATTAACCTAATCCAACAAATGTAAAGTTTGAAGCAGAAAGAAAAATCAGTAAAAGACTTCACTAAGGAATTCTATAGATTAGACATTAGATCTGGACATGTAGAAGAGAAGTGGAAAGAGTAGCAAGATACCTGAATGGATTGAGGAGTTCCATACAAGATGAGATCAGTTTGGTCAAGATAGAAAGCATTGAGGAGGCATATCAATTTTCCCTAAAAGCTGAGGAAAGGTTAAATAGAAGATATGAACAAAGACAAAGAGGTAGAGGTGGAAGATTCCCTAGAGAAAGAGGTAGATCTCATGGTGAAAATAGTAGATCTGAACCAGAAAAGTTAGTTTTAGACACATCTCAAGATAAGGAAAGACTGAATGGAAAGGTGGAAGTTCATACTGACGAAGAGGTAATTACTCCAGAGGTGGATATAGCATAAAAGGATTCCAAGTAACTTGTTAAAATTGTGGTGAAGGACATAAATCCTTTGAGTGTACACATGCAAGAAAGAAAGGCAGTAGTAGCATAAATGTATTGGTACAAGAGGAGTCACCAAATGAAGTTGAGAAGGAAGGAAATTTCAGTATCCAAAGCATACTATGGAGTGAAAAACATAAGCAAGATCCTATCAGGAAAAGTAGTTCAAGACCAGATGTAGAGTTACAGACAAATTTGGAAGGTGATTATTGACAGTTGAAGCTTGGAGAATCTTGCATCTGAGGAAATGGTTGCAAAATTGTAGTTGGAAAGGATGAAACATCTGAAACCCTATTAGATCTCATGGATCAAGGATGATCATACATTAATGGTGAGTGAACAATGTTTTGTGAATCTAAAAATTGGAAAATATTATGATAAGGTGTTGTGTGATATTATGCCTATGGATTGTTGTCATATTTTGTTGGGTAAAACTTGGCAATATGATAGATGTGTCATACACGATGGAAGATTGAATAGATATTTTATTGGGGTTGATGGTAAGAAGAAATTTTTTTTGGCAAGTTGACTTCCTGAGGATGCATGACTTATTTTGTGTTGTCATCATGGAAACAAAGTCATACTAAGTTTCTGTCAAAGATATCTTAGAAGACAAAATGACTATGGAAAATAGGACAGATAGAGTTATACAACGATCAGTACATCAACGCACATGTGAGAGATCAAATCAGAGTATGCACATTCAGATATATGTTCTATGTGATGTATACATACTAAGTCCAGACATGCATGGTATGGCATGATAGTATAGACAAGTTATAGACAAATCAGTGCACCAGCAGTCCAAAAGATAGTGCATGAAAGCCAACTAGTGTTTTGATCAGCTTGAATTATTTTGTTGTGTAAGGGCCAAGCACCTTTGATTATATTTTTGTAATAGTGTCTTTAGTATTGTTGTAAACATGCTTAAGTTGACTTTCTCAGAAGTGTTGTGTATTATGTTCTTAGGGCCGACTATAGTCTTGTTTTGAGTCGCATCTATTCAGGTATGAACATATAGGTATGTAATGTAAAGTTATGTTACAAGTGTTAATTAATAAGCATGAGAAAGATATAGAAGAGAATTATGATGAATTCAGTGTGAGATAAAGCTCTTTAAAAGAGTAAGAGCATCAGTGCATATACGGAACTTATCAAATAATAGTGTCATCACAGTAGTTCACTTTTGATATAGTGTATATCAACTATCAGAAGGTTGTAACCTTCATCTTATTGGGCAGTGAGCCATATACCTTTAAGAGGGTTTTGTAATAGACTACTAATAGGGTCTAAGACTCCTAATAGGATCATTGTACTTGGATTGTAAAGACTGCTCCTAACAGGGCAAAGGAACTTTAACAGGTTCATTATACTAGTGCAGTATTTGTGGGTACTAATTCCCATAGGGGTTTTCCTCTGATCAAGGTTTCCCCATAATCATATCATGTGTTATGTGTTCTTCATTAGATGTATGTTTGATTTATGTTTTAGTTGTTGAAATATAATAAATAGACAAACACTGATTCACCCCCCCCCTCTCAGTGTTTCTAACAACTGGTATCAGAGCTTTGGTCCTCTGAAAGAAAGTTTAACCACTTGAGGAGATCATGGACTCAGTAGAAGCAAAACATTTGAAAAAGAATCTTGAAGCAGCTCTTGAAGATCTTGATAGATCTGAAAAAGAAAATGAAGAACTTAGACTGAAATTTGATGGCTCACAAATGCTTATCAAGAAATTGAGAAAAGATTTGAAAGATTGTTCTACAAGTGATTTAGGGAAAATGGTTAAAAAGTTGAATGAAGAGAACATGTCTCTAAAAGATAAAATTGAAAATCTAGATGAATAGCTAACTGACAGTCAAATTTTCATTGAAGAAAAGATCAAAGAAAGCAAAAAAATAGAAGATGAACTTTTGCAAGCAAACATGAAAGTCTTGGAATTGGAGAACATAAAGAAAAAGATGGAATCTGAATTAATAGAAGCAAAGGATAAGATTGATAAACTCCACACAAGTTCTGATTCACTTCAATCTCAGATCAATGTACAAAATAAAAAAGGTGACACTACTAGTCTTGGATACAGAGTAGCACAAATTGAAATCAATTCATTAAAAGGAAGAAAGAAAGCACAT
The DNA here is from genome assembly GCA_018584345.1 of Thuja plicata. Taxonomy (NCBI): domain Eukaryota; kingdom Viridiplantae; phylum Streptophyta; class Pinopsida; order Cupressales; family Cupressaceae; genus Thuja; species Thuja plicata. The sequence goes on from MU227567.1 coordinate 467,627, forward strand.
GAAGAATCTTCAGAAGCAAAGAAAGTTGAAAATGTTGCAGAGATTAAAACAGATCCACTTAAAGGAGAAATCAAGCAAGTTAATAGAACTTGTTATGCATGTAATAAACATGGTCATCTAGAAAGAGATTATAAAGAGGTAAGACCTTTCAATGGTTATTTTTAATCCTGTAATAATTTTGGTCACGAGGATATACATTGAAGAACAAATCAAAGAAATCAGTCACAGCAAATTCAGAGAAAAATGAATCAAAACAATCAGAGAAATCAGCCTCAAAGAAATTTGCAAAACATCACATGTCAGATATGTAACTATAATGGACACACAGCAAAGCAGTGTAGCATGATGAACAAGAACATCAGACCTCCTATCATTTGTCACACATGTGGAAGGGTTGGACACATCTCAAAGTTCTGTAGATCCAGAACTCAAAAGCAAGAGGATCCTAAGAAATCACTATTTGAAGAAGAAGGAGAAGTCAAGTTTGTTCAAGCAAAAGAAGATTCAAGAAAAATTTGGGTTGAAGTAAAGGACAATAATGTTGACAAAGTAGTTGATGCATCCACAGTGGACGCATCCTCTATTTCTGGTTGAATAGACCTTCGTGGTCCTAGGGGGAGCTATTCTAGCTCGGAACCCCTATGCGGATGGTATACTCACCTCTGAGTATGCACCTATGGATTCCTACTTATGATCACATGATATAGTATTATGCATACATGCATTGTCTATAATGCATTTAGAACAAAGTTTGGAATTATCTATAAAAATTGCGTACGGTTGCAAACATTAAATGCAGTAACTTTTATAAAAAGATGTAAGTGTTTGATCTTCTTCACATTTACATTTGAGATCATAGAATTCAGAGAGCACAGGAGCACTAAGCATCAAATCATGGAAGCATAACAAATTGGGTGGTTAAGGATCACGATTAAGAAGTTGGAACGAAACCCTAGCAGTCGCATCATTTCAAATTTTTTTGAAACCCTATTTAATCAATCATCAAGTAAGTATGGTGACTCCATTTGTATTTGACATTGTAGAGAGGAAGATATTTGTATTTAAGAGGCATCCATTTAAATCCATACTAGATGATGTGGAAGGATCTTTCTCCAAAACTTTGTTGGGAGTTGTTCACGTAGAAGACATCCGTGCATACATTTACTATAAAAAGGAAACAATTGGAGATAATAGTATAGCCACTCTCATGGCTTCGATGATGAAACTAGACTATTCATTCAAGGATGAATACACGCACCTCACATACAACCCTATCTTTGAGTATTTGAATGCGCATGAATTCTATGAACCAGAATGGGTTAAAATCTTATTGAGCAGGATTCATGATGATCTTTTCTAGATTGGTGAAGTCCTCGTCTGTATTACTGCAAACCTAATCCATGAATTAACTGGACTTCCTAAGACTGGACCAGTTCTACCTACTGGCAAGGATGTCAAGAAACATGTTGAGCAAGCATGCCTATCCAGAAGTGACAGGCTCGATATGAGAGTTGATCCTATCAAGGAAGATGACATAAAGATTCTAACTATGATCCTTGGTTACAAGTTCCAACATGCAAGTAGATTAAATAGTGTGTTAGTAGCCACAGTTCTAGCAGCTATAAGAATGGTGAAGGATAAAACTCAGTTCAATCTATGTGAGATATTGTGTGGTCAATTGATGGACAACATTTGAGTTATCAAGTATGACAAGAACAAGACATTCAGGTTTGGGTCTCTGGTCATCTACTTGTACTTCCACATTGTTGGTAAGGTTGCTAATATTTACCTAGATAGAAGCAAACCTACAATGTCTCAAATTTCACTAAAATCCACATTAGAGAGTAGTGAAAAGGATGCTATGGACATGGACATCAAATATTTCAGGATCAAGATGCAGAAGAGGTTCAGGATACCTGAGAAGATTGTTGAAAAGTATAAGCAAACCATATGCTTCATGGTAGAGACTGACTGCACTTGCATGGAGGCAGTTGAGCCCAGAACTAAATGGATTCATCCACTTGGGTACAAAGTGGAGGAACATGTATTGGAAGGATATGCACAGGTCCTTTTGTCTATGCCCAAATATCCTAATGAGCCCAGATGGGGCACTTATAGAGAGAAGACTAATGCAGTTGACTCTGTATTATATAGTGTTGATAACAAAAGAAAATCATCTAAGATTACATCTAGAATTTTAAGAGTTCATGGAGTCACTCAAGAAGATCTTGAAAAAGCTAGAGAAGCCAAGATAGTCAAAGAACTTGAGAAGACTGATGACATCCAGAAGAAGAAGAAAGTAGAGAGCACCTCCACACCCTCTATCACCATTGACCTAGACTCATCTCCACCTTATATACCAAGAAAGAAGTATAGAGGAAGGATGGAAGTGCCCACAAATCACCCATCCTCAAGGAAAACACAAAGCACAAAAAGGAACACTCAAGCTCCTCCTAAGGTAGGATTCAGACCTAGTCTAAATGTCTTGAAGAACATGATTGTTAATGAAGGGAGACTTGACACACTTGCTAAGGTCTATGAAAAGTATCAAGAGATTGATAAAACTAAGATAAATTCTATGACCATCTCTCATATGATTTAGTTTAAGAAGTCAATTCTTGAGCTTAAGAAAGTGATACCTTATAAGTTATGGAACATACTGTAAATAATGAAGAGACATGCAATTGAGGAAGACATGAGGATAAGAGAAGAAACATTGGATAATCTTCTCCCTGTATGCTCACATGATGAGAAGGCAATTCTATTAGATCTGGTGAAGCCTCATCTCAGAACCAAGACAAGGACTCTACAGATTATGAAAAAAGAGTATGAGCAGATAGGAAAAGAAACTAAAAAGGCATTTGCACAAGTGTTTATGGATAGACACATGTATCCATCAATGGCGCCTACAACAAAGGTAACTCCGGCTCCTCCCAAATAGGTTACAAAACCAGTGATGAAAGGTCCATAGGTCTCAGTGCCCCCAGTGACAATAACTTTTGATATAGAAAAAGACTCAGAAGACACTATAGTGGTTGATAATATCAAGATATCCATGATAGCATCTGACAAATAAATGGACAAAGTATATAAAGCATTTGTAAGCACTGAAGAGATGTGCACTGATGATACATCTGTACAACAAGATGAAGTTCCTTCCAATGATCCAATAGACTTGAATGAAGAAAAAGATACTCAAGATAATGAGACACCAATGAAGGAGAAACAAGTAAAGAGTGAATGCATGGATACCAGTCAAAATACTATATTCACTCCATCCACTTTACCATCTACTTCATTGTTGTCAAGGTTAACTCCTGACTCAACAAGTATAGATGCGTGGGGAGAAGAGGACTTAGTAAAGATCAATGTGCTAGCTATGGAAAAGGCCAAAGAAAAATAGGTTATGAGGAACCCTCATTTCTTGGAATTAGTTAACATTCTGAATGATTTAGTGCCTGTAGACAAGAAAGTAGCCAAAATTCAATCAGTTGAAGATGTTGACAGCATTCTAACAAGCTTCAAAGCACACTTTATAGATCTATTAGACTCTGCTACTAGAATTGCAGAAGATGAATATAAAAAGGAGATATTGCATGAATTGGTAAAGAACTTTACTTTAGACTTAAAATATTTAAAGATTGGGCAATCTATATTGAAAGAGTTGGCAGCCAAAGGTAAGAAAGTTATAGCAAACTGCATGGACAGAGTGAAGTTCACCTCTGAACATATCAAAAAGATAGAAGAGGTAGAGATCATGGTGGACACTATTAGAAAATTAGTTGAGACATCTACCCAAGAAATGAACATCTGTAACAATGTCCATCAAGGTCAGTTGGACAAAATTGAAAAGGCTAAGTTGGAGATCAGTAAGATAAGAGTCAGACAAACTCAATTGAGAAATGCACTTATGCCCTCTCTAGTAGTTATGAATGACAACATCAAACAGATTGATGCCACCATTGTGACATATGATCAAGGTCCTTGCATGGATTTGATAAAGATGGAAAATTTGATATATGCCTTATGCGCTCATCTTCAGACAATTGATGCAATGAAGGTATTCTGGTAGAAAGAGATCCAATCTCTTCAGATTGTGTACCCAGATGTTTACATGGAGTAAGTATCTAGAAGACTTACAAGTTTTGTACACCTTTGTCATTAATGTCAAAGGGGGAGTAATAGAGAATGTGTATATATGGGGAGAAATATATATATATGTTAAGAGATACAATGATATACAGTTATTTTGTGTCTTAAGTCATTTTGAGAAACTTGGCCACATTCCTTTGTTGCCATAAATGACAAAGGGGGAGATTGTTGGTAAGTTGACTTCCTAAGGATTCATGACTTATTTTGTGTTTTCATCATGGAAAAAAAGTCATACTAAGTTTCTGTCAAAGATAACTTAGAAGACAAAATGACTAAGTATGGAAAACAAGACAGACAGAGTTATACAATGATCAACACATCAGCGCATGTACGAGAGATTGAATCAGAGTATGCGTGTTTAGATATATGTTCTATGTGATGTATACATACTAAGTCCAGACATGCATGGTATGGCATGATAGTACGGAGAAGTTACAGATAGATTAGTGCACTAGCAGTCCAAAAGACAGAGCATGAAAGCTTACTAGTGTTTTATTCAGTGTGAATTATTTTGTTGTGTAATGGCCAAGCACCTTTGATTATATGTTTGTAATAGTGTCTTTAGTATTGTTGTAAACACGCTTAAGCCAACTTTCTTGAAAGCATTGTGTATTATGTTCATAGGGTCGACTATAGTCTTGTTTTGAGTCGCGTCTATTTGGGTATGAACATATAAGAATGTAATGTAAAGTTATGTTACAAGTGTTGATTAATATGCATGAGAAAGATATAGAAGAGTATTATGATGAAGTTAGTATGAGATAAATCTCTTTAAAAGAGTAAGAGAATCAGTGCATATACGGAACTGATCAGACAATAGTGTCATCACAGCAATTCACTTTTGATATAGTGTATATCAACTATCAGAAAGTTGTAGCCTTCATCTTATTGGGTAGTGAGCCTAGGTAGTGAGCCATATACCTTTAACAAGGTTTTTTAATAGACTCCTAATAGGGTCATTGTACTTGGATTGTAAAGACTACTCCTAACAGGGCAAAGGAACTTTAACAGGTTCATTATACTAGTGCAATATTTGTGGGTACTAATTCCCACCGAGGTTTTCCTCTGATCAAGGTTTCCCCATAATCATATCATG
>MU227567.1:472946-510449 GCA_018584345.1 Thuja plicata
GCTGAAATATAATAAATACACAAACACTGATTCACCCCCCCCCCACCCTCTCAGTGTTTCTAATAATTTTTGTTACCTTTGATTGAAGAATATGTTGGTGAGATGTGTACATCTGTGAAAATGTGTTTGATGGAAGGCAGACAGTTTGTTAAGGATTTGAAAATAAATACTATTTTTATGCATTGATTCCTAACAAACTGAGTAAGAATACAGAAGATGACATTCCTGCAAAAGTTGGAAAGTTACTCACTGAGTATAAAGAGATAATTTTAGATAATATACCTAATGGTTTTCCACCAATGAGAGATATATATTATTGTATGGATGTGATTCCTGGAGCTAGTTTATTGAACAAAGCACCACATAGGTTAACACCGACTGAGAATCAAGAGCTTAACCGACAAGTTCATGAATTTTTGAACAAAGGTTTGATCTGAGAAAGTTTGATTCCATGTGTAGTACTTGTTGTATTGGCACCTAAGAAGAATGGAGAATTGTAAATGTGCACTGATTCCAGATCATATTAAAGTATAGGTTTCCTATACCTAGAATGAATGACATAATGTATTTTTTGAGTGGAGAAAGATATTTTACCAAAATTAATTTGAAGAGTCGATATCATCAAATCAGAATCAGAGAAGGTGATGAATGGAAGACTACTTTCAAGACAAAGGAAGGTTTGTATCAGTGGTTGGTTATGCCTTTTGGTTTAACTAATGGACCGAGTACATTTATGAGGTTAATGAATGAAGTTCTAAAGAAATTTTTAAATAAATGTGTGATTGTATACTTGGATGATATTCTAATATTTAGTAAGACTAGAGAAGAGCAGTTGATGCATATAAGGCAAGTGTTGCAGAGATTGAAAGAGGAAAAGTTACTTATATATCTGAAGAATTGTTCCTTTATGAAAGAAGAGCTTGTGTATTTGGATTTTGCATGATTTAAGCTGATGGTTTAAAGATGGATCCAGAGAAGGTTGAAGCTATACTTAGTTGGCCTACACCATAGAATGTCATTGAGGCAAGATCATTTCATGGATTGGAAATTTTTTACAAGAATTTTATAGAAACTCTATCTCTATTTGTAATTCTATGAATCAAACAATGAGAGGAGACCAAAAAGAATTCAAATGGACACAAGGAGCTGATATGAGTTTTGAAGCTTTGAAGTTGAAGGTTGTTGAATTACCTGTGTTAGAATTACTTGATTTCAATAAGGTATTTCAAGTTGAATGTGATCCAAGTGGAAGTGTAATTGGAGATGTGTTGACTCAAGAAGGTAAACCTATTGCTTTCTTTAGTGAGAAGTTGAATGGTGCAAAGAGGAAATATTCTATCTATGATCAATATTTATATTCTATAGTGCAAGCAATGAAGAAATGGAGACATTATTTGATACCAAATGAATTTGTGTTGTATAAAGATCATAAGGCTTTACAGTATTTGGGTAGTCAGAGTAAATTGAATTAGAGACATATGAAATGGTTAGAGTATTTGCAGAGTTTCACATTTGTGATTAAGCATAAGAGTGGAGTTTCTAACTGAGATGCGGATGCATTGAGTAGAAGAAGATCTTTGTTGACTAAAATGAGAATTAAGGTTCTTGGTTTTGATGACATGAAGAATTTTTATGAAAGTGATCCTAATTTTTCAGAGCAGTGGAGAGTGTGCAAAGAACCTAATTCAAATAAATCAAGTAAGTATGAGGACTATTTCATTCAAGAAGCTATGTTGTTCAAAGGTATATAGTTGTGCATACTAAGAGGTTCAATGAGAAATAATTTGATTATGGAGAAACATAGTAGTGGATTGGCTGGACATTTTGGTATTGATAAAACATTGAGTTTGTTGAAGGAAAGGTATTTTTGGCCTTGGTTGTATAAGGATGTTCTGAAATTTGTGAAAATTTGTGGAGTTTTTCAAGTTGAAAAAGGAGTAATTCAGAATGCTAGTTTGTAGAAACCAATTATTGTTCCTGAAAAACCTTGGAGTAATATTAGCATGGATTTTGTTCTTGGCTTACCTAGGACAGCAAGAGGTAATGATTCCATATTTTTTGTTGTGGATATATTTTCTAAGATGAAACATTTCATACCATGTAAGAAAACATCAGATGCAGTACATATAGCATATATTTTCTTTAAGGAGATTGTCATATTGCATGGATTACCGAGGATTATCATCTCTGACCAAGACAATAAATTTTTTAGTTAATTTTAGAGAACACTTTGGAAGAAGTTGGATACTGAGTTGAAGTTAAGTTCTACATTTTACCCATAGAATGATGGAAAAATAGAGGTTTTAAACCAAAGTTTGGGTAATTTGTTGAGATGCCTAGTTGGAGACACACCAAGTAATTTGGATTTGATGTTGCCACAAGCCGAGTTTTCTTACAACAGTTCAGTAAATAGAAGCACTGGAAAGACACCTTTTAATATTGTTCAAGGCACACAACTGAGAGGTATATCAGATTTGAGAGATATTGTTGGAGAAGAGAAAAGAAGTGTTGAAACAGAATAATTTGTTGAGTTTGTGAAGACATTGCATGAAGATGTAAAACAGAAGCTAGAGAAAAGCAATCAGAAGTACAAAGATAGTGCAGACAGATCAAGAAGACATAAGAAAATTGAAGTTGTTGATGTTGTAATGGTTCATTTGAAGAAAGGAAGATTTCCTATTGGAACATATGGAAAGTTGAAGATGAAAAAATTTGGTCCTTGCAAAATACTGAGAAGATTTGACAGTGGAAATGCTTATGAAGTTGAATTACCTGATGAAATGGATATATCACCTATATTCAATATTTCAAAATTGTATGAATATCATGATCTTGATGAAGAAGTGATAGTACCAAGTGATTATCCTAAGAGAAGATAGAGGAAGTTGAGAAGATTTTGAAACAGAGAATTGGTAGAAGTACAAGAGGAAAGGAATGCATGGAATATCTGGTAAATTGGAAGAACAGACTTGCTGAGGACTCATCTTGGATTTCTTAATCTAAATTGGATTCATTTTAGGTTGGACCTGATACATGATTCAGGGAATCATTTCTATTAACCCTAGGTGTCTGATGCAGGAGCATCTTGGGTCTTTGGAAATCTTGCTCAACCAAAAATATGTTTGTTTTGTTCTTTAGTTTGTTTGGAAACTGCTAGGGAAATACTCTATTTCTCAGGTTCTGTTTCTCGGGCATGCTTATTATTTTCATGTTTTTTGGGTTTCTCTTCTAACACTTGGGTTATGTTTCCTTTCGCTTAGGGTGTTCTTTGCCCGATTCTCTCTATTTCTTGGTCAACCTTTGTCCGAGATGTTTATTTGAAGTTGGATTTAGTGGTTGACTTCTTGAGTTAATTTTGATGGCTTAATTGATTTGGGGTCTCTCATTGGGATCTGTGTGGACCTAAATCTAGGTCTCACTTGTGGATTTAACCATCGACCTCTCTTGGTGTTCTCTTGTATATATTTGCTTCTATTTTATTAGTTTAGGTAGTTTAGAAGTAGCAGTGCTAGAATAAGATTTGAATTATCTATAAGCAGGTCTGTGACCTTGCATGTATGAAGATCATATTGTAATTCATTAAATATATGGCTGAAACCGGGAAGGCCTTAGAGCCCAGTATGTAATGTTTTTGATCAATTTATGATAAAGGATTCCTGTTGTTTCTTCTCTCATAGTTTTTTTAGCTTCCGCATTGGTTTTTCAAGGTGGTTTGGTATTTGGGAGAGCCCTAGGTCCCATTATCACTCCCTCCTTGCATCAACCTTTCATCTCCTAACCAGTGAGATGATAGTCACACTAGAGGACGTGTGGCATATCTTATGGATTCCTATTATGGGTTGGGTGGTGCAGTTTGAGTCTTGTTCTACCATAGCTACCACGTCGGTGTAGAGATTCCTCAGAGATCATACCATAGTGCAGTGATACTTGACCTAGGACTATATGTGCAATAATTACGAGCATCTACATGCATACCTCGCTGGATTGATCAGAGGTATCCCCATGCCTGATAGGGGATAGCATGGATTCATGTGTGGTTGGGTAGATATGTTAGAGAAGGTGATAGGATCATCTTGGAGATTCGCTTGGGGTAGTTGTATTTTAGCCCACATATATAAAGAGAATCATGAGATTGTTTATCAGTATTCCTGTAGCATGACTGTAGGGATTTTAGTATTGTAGATCTAGGCCTGGGAGCATATCTCTGTGACACATCTGATTGTTGATAGGAAGTGAGTAGTACAATAGCCATATGTATATATGTACTATAGGTTGATTCAGTATCCCCATTTGGGTAAGGCAGATTACTGGCATCAATTATTTTATGACATGACAATGGTAATATGACATCCTTATCTTGATTGTGAGGAGTGGGCTATAGATAGATGACAGATGATGTATTTCATTCAGAGAAGGTACCTGATTGGGCAGACCCACTACCTTGTAGAGAAATTTGTCATTACACATGTTTAGAGATAGTATGGCCGAGTACAGGGCATATGTTAGGATATGGCAGTATATGCTCAAGTCTGTGATGAGGAGCCACTTTGGGGAACCCAGCTAGTATATGAGACCGCACAGCATGCTATCAATCAGATGGTTGCAATTAGGTGGGACCTTCTCCTAGATTTTATAGATGTAGGTTGTTTCGATGGGTATCTCGCCCATATGCTACAGTATCCATTCCTAAGATTTACAGCTCTTGATGAGGCCATTCCTCGCATAGAGGATCCCTTAGATTATGATCCTATAGATGACAGACTAGTCTGAGGTAGAGGTGGAGCCTAGTGAGACTAGAGAGGTGGGGGTAGAGACAGAGGGAGAGATGATAGGAGGTATGGTAGGTGCCCACCTCTAAATGATGGAGATGATGGTGGGGATGATAAGGATGGTGGTGCAGTGGGTGCCAGCTGCAGCAGAGAGGGAAGATGGACTCAATTTAGGTTCATGCCTCCATGGAGATATCCTGGTCCTTTACTTACTAGAGAGAAGCTGAGATAGTAGAAGAGACCTTCAGGACAGGTTCCCAGTGGACAAGTTCCACCTAGAGATACTAGTAGAGATTCTGGCAGGGATGGTGATAGCTTATCTCAATGTCATAAAGAGTGTGGGAAGCTCAAAGCTAGAGTGACTACTTTAGAGGCATTATTGGCAGGTAGAGATGCACATCTTGAGAGATTGAGAGTAGAGAGGGATACATAGGGTTGTATTGTGACACACCAAGGTCAGAGAGTTGCATATTATTTTGGTTTATATCATGTTGCAGTTCTAGAGGGACAGAGAGATCCTTCTTATTCTTGTATAGCACACTAGTCTGAGGGGGCGATGCCTCCACCAACTCCTTTTGTACTACCTCCTCCTCCTCCTCTAGATCAGGGAGAGGGTGGTAGTCAGTCTTGATTTTTTTCTTTGTGATATTTTGATACATTTGGTATATATTGATCCTGTTGTGATCATCCATTATATTGTATACTCTTGATACTTGTATGTCTGAGTCACACTAATATTCTGATACTCTTTTGTACATTTTTTATATGTTCCATCATTGATATATCTGAGATATTTGTTCCTAATCTTGATATGTTCATGGGTTCTCTTTGTTTTGATAGATGTTTAGATTGATGCAAATGCGATTATGTTCTTGGTCTCTTGATGAGTTAGATTAGATGCATGTGATGACATCATTTATGCTCTTTGATTTATTACTTATATATAAATGTGTTACAATGATACTAGATGAATATGAAAATGTATTTTTTTTTATTTTCTTTATGCAAATATATGTATGGATGCACTTTGGATGTAAAATTAAATGCAATGCTTGAATGCTTTGGTTTTTTTACTTTTTCTCATTTATGAATGCAAAATGTATGCCATGGATATGGAACAACATTAATATCAGTAATATAGATTATGTAATTAACTTAGATTTCGGATGAACCAGGAAATCATTTTGAACTCAAGTCCTTTATGTTGTTTTTTAAAAATGAATCAAGCAATCTCTAAATGCATCTACATACAAACTCTTAGGACTGTCACTGATTTGTATACATTGTAGCATTTTTATCATCATTGGGTGTTTTTGTAATGGACATAACCTAATAGTACAACTATCACTAGTGCCCACTAAATACTTCCACATGACCACTCTCAAGCATAGGGAAGCTACCAGAATTAGAAAGTTTTCTTTGGATCATGGAACCTTGAGTAAGGATGAGGATATCATATTTGAAAATTCCAGGTTCTTTTCCTCCCTTCTAACCTTTGATTTAAATCTTGATCCTTTGGAGCAGGAGAAACTTATTGGTTCTATCCCTTCTGTTCTGAATGAGGACCATAATAAAACCCTTTCATGTTTTCTTTCTAGTAAGGAGATTAGGAATGCATTGTTTTCCTTTGAGGGGGAGAAGGCCCCTAGCCCTGACGGGTTTCTGATGTTCTTTTTTCATAAGTTTTGGTCTATTGTGGAAAAGGATATCTATGATACAGTTAAATAATTATACCATTGCAGGAATCTTTTGAAGGAGATTAATGCCACTTTTGTTTTCCTCATTCTGAAAGTTCAAGGGGCTGAGTCTCTAGACAAATTTTTACCAATCAGCCTATGCAATTCCTTATATAATATTATTTTTGAAGATCCTCTACTCTAGGATGCTGGCTATTCTTCCCTTGATTATTTTTCCTCAACAAAATAGGTTTGTCCCTAAAGATAGATTCTTGACTCTATTATTGTGGTTCATGAGAATATTCATTCCTTGGTGATGGACAAAAGATAGGGTTTTAACTTGAAACTTGATCTATCCAAGGCTTATGAAAGGGTGGATTGGGGGTTTTTGTGTGATATTTTAAAGGTATTTGGGTTTGGTGATAAGGTGATTCAGCTCTGCAGCTAGCTATTTGGTTTGGTTTCATCTGTTGTCATTGTTAATGGCTCCCCTTCACATTTCTTTAAATCCTTGAGAGGAATTAGAAAAGGGGATCATATTTCTCCTATTATTTTCACTATAATTGCAGAGGGATTGGGAATTTTTATTCATAAATGTGTGGAGGAAGTGAAACTTCATGGTCTTAGACCCACTTCTATTGATCCCATGTTATCTCATGAGCATTTTGTGGATGATACCATAACTATGGGGGAAGCTTTGGTCAAAGAAGCTAGATATATGAAATTGATCCTCAACACCTATGAGGCTACCATGAGTTGGAAGATCAACAAGGCCAAATGTTCTTTGTTCTTCATTAACACTCTGGAGGATAGGCAAGCTAAAATTTCTAAAATTATTGGGTGTTGAAAAGCGGATTTCCCTTATAATTACCTTGGCCTTCCTCTTGGCCTTAAACCTCTAGAATATTTTTGGAATCATTTTTTGGATAGATTCAATAAGAAGCTTGCAGGATGGAAAGGGGTTTTCAGGAAAGTTTTATTATTGAAATACTCTCTTCAAAGCCTTCCTATTTATGTCCTTAGTTAGTTTAGAATTACTTCTAAGTTTGTTGAAGCAATTGAGAAAATCCAAAATAATTCTCTTTGGTCAAAATTTGAAGAAAGGAGACGATTTCCCCTCCTTGATTGGGAAAATTTTTGTAAGCCCAAATGGCTGGGAGGATTGGGTATCATACCTATTAAGGTTATCAATAAGGCTCTTCTAGCTAAATAGATTTGGAGAGTTTTTGGAGAAGAAAGGGAGTGTAATCTTATATGGAAGAAGAAATATTTATACTCTCATCCCTCTGAAGAGGAGTTCCTTGATCCTATGTTTTTAGTTGAGGGCTCTTTCATTTGGAATTCTTTTCAATTCTTGAAAGAGTGGGCTGCTCTAGGCAAAAGATGGAAACTAGGTGATGGAAAGAAGATCATATTTTGGGAAGATAGATGGTTGTTGGATATTATACTGGCTAAGAATTCCTCTTTCAATATGTGGAAAGATCAATGCTTCACTACCTTTGGATTTTTATTGTTCGAGTACTGGAAGGATTCTAAGTGGATTTCATTATCAATTTTTTCTTCCCCTTTACTTTCTATTCATATCCTTTTATCTTCAATGAATATCTCTCCTAATTACAAGGATTCCTTAGTTTGGGGTGGTAACCCAAATAGAAAGTTTTCTATGGCCTCTACCATTTCTTTACATTTCGGTGATGGGCAGTGGCCTTTCTGGGCAAAAGCTTGATTGGAAAATTGTGTTCCTCAAGTTAATATTTTTTTGTGGCTTGCCCTTCAAAAGAAAGTTCTCACCCTGGACAACCTTCACAAAAGGGGGTTTTATTTCCATAAAATATGTTGTCTTTGTTGTAGGAATTTTGAATCTATGCTTCATTTGTTATTTCACTGTGATTTCTCCCAAAAAGTTTGGGCTTTGTTTCTTCTGAGATGGAATATTTTCTCAATTTTTGTGAATTATTTGGAATATTTATTCTTCCAATGGAAGTTCCCTATTTCTAATAATAAATCCATGAAGATTTGGAATCTCTCAGCCCCTTATCTCTTCCAGCTAATATGGAAGGAAAGAAACAACAGGATGTTTAGAGATAAAGTCTCTCCTTCGGCTCTGATTGCTCACAAAAATCAAAGAGGGATTTTTGAATCTCTCTACACCTTTGATTTAAATTCCTAGAGTGCACAATTAGACTTTGAGAAAAGTTGTAAGATCTAACTTCTCCCTAAAAAAACCCTCAACCATAGGGAAGGGCTAGTTTGGTTATCTCCCCCTCCTTGCTGGATAGAGGTCAACTTTAATGGGGCTTCCAAAGGTAATTTGAGGAATGCTATTTTTGGGGGAATTATAAAAAATTCAGTTGGTTTTTCCTGGCTATGGTGGTTGGTCCCTTAGGTGTTCAATGTAGTCATTATGTTGAAGCTATGGGGGCCTGGAAATCTCTCTCAATTTCCAAAGATTTGAACATTGATAATTTATGGTTGGAAGGGGATTCGATGAATTTTTTTAATTATATTGATGGGTCTAATAAACCATCTTGGACTATTCATAATATGATAAAAATAATCTCATGACATCATCAAATCCTTTAAATGTGTGGTCATTAAGCATGCTTACCATGAAATAAATGCTTTCGCAAACAGGATAGCTAATTATGTGGTTTAATGTAATGAAATTATTACTTGGAGAGGGGAAAATTTATTGCCCCAAGATATATTAGCAATCGTGTGGTATGAAAGGACAATGGTGAAGGTTGGAAACATTCTCAACGGTGAGTGAAATGACAACTTGTCACTTTTCTACTAATTTTGGCATGGGCATGTTCTTCTGTGGAGGCAAAATGTATTTAAATAACTTTAATTCTCACACTTTGTGGGTGTTATGTATTATTTTAATTTGGGTTTTTTTGTTCATTCAAAGCTATTCCTTTGAGATCGTCTCTGATATTGTTAGCACTGAGAAAATGGGAGGAGATTTACGTAGGGAAGAACCTGATAATTACATAAAATGGGAAAGGAAACCAAAAGTTTGGAAGAAGTTAGTGAAAGGAAATATTATACCTTTTATGGAGTGCCTGCAAGGGTATGATGAAATCAGGGCTAAGAAGGTTGTTCAAAAAATTGTTGAGCAGTAGGAGAAGGGTAATTTTTCTCTATATGGTAGTAGGTCTATGCTTTTGGTGGAGCTCATTTCTACTATTATTGGGATGCCTCACACTGGGATTAGTTTCTACTATGACAGGAACATTTTGGATAGGGATGTGAAGACCTTCCCTAGGAATGATTAAGAATGTGAGTTGTTAGGTAAGCCATTTTTTGGATACTATGATACTGAAAAAATCAAGGAGTTGTGGAAGATCATTCTCGCCATTATTATGGAGTATTTTACTATTGATGGGAGGTTTACAAGATCCCACACCTACCATTTCATCTACCTGAACCATTTCAAGCACAAGAAGAGGGTTCTTTGCCCTAATACCTCTATTGCTCATTGATAGGCAACCTTAACAAACACAAGAATAATGTTAGCTCCCCTATTCTTTATAATGGTCTTATCCTTCTTTTCCATGACCATTGTAAAATTTTATCTATGAATGAAAATAAGAAGGTGCTTTTTCACCAGTTAAGGGGAAATGAAATTTTCCTAGTGGGGAAGAGGAATGTTCGGTTCATTCTAATCGAAAGTTGGCTAAAATATTGAAAATTAATGAGGAAACTATTAGGAAAGAAGACAAGGGCATGCATATTATTGAGGATGAAAGTGGGGATGATGCTGGAGAAAGGGATAAAGAGGAAGATGGATGGGATTTGGAGCAGGAGAAGGGAGAATCTCATGATGATGAGAAGGATGAGAGGGGAGATAATGAGGTACAAGAAATGGAGGATATTAGTGGTGAAGAGAAGGAAATTGGTATCCAAGTGGATCTTTGTGGTGGAAATATAGAGGATGATCAGGATAAGGCATCTGAGGCATACACAGATCATTGACTCTCCTCAATAAAGCTAAGGAACAAATAGAGAAGACTTCAGGCTTAAATGAGGCTAAAAATCCCCATCCCCTCTTGTTTCTAGTAGAATGGGTGAAGGATTTCACACCAAACCTCTAGTTAACTATGAGGACTCTTCAGAGAATAATACCCTGCCATCATGGAAGGGATCCCTTATTTTGGTGGATTTGAATTCGTAGTACCCTATCACTTTTAATAAATCCAAAATCTAGTTGGTCATGTATATTTCAAAGGAGGCTCCGAAGTGTGATAGTTGGGTATTCCAGCAAATTAAGAGCTTGGTAATCACAAACCAGGTCTTGAAGGAAGGTGAAGATTTTAGATGAGGAGGATATTTTCTACAAGGGAAGGTTAGCCAATTTGGAGAAAATGATTACTGAGCTGGCCAATAAGGTGGACAATGGTGTTGAACGGTGAGGAAAACCCTCTTGGTTTACCATGAGGACATGGTGATATATGCCAAGAACTTGGATACCCTTATCAACTACCTCGAAGGAAATGTCCCCTCCAAAATTTTTGTGGATGTGGATAGGGATTTTGATGATAACAATGTCATGCCTTCTGGTCCGAGCAAGCGTAAAAAGCCTAGCTTAAAGAAGAACGAGACTGTTGCTTCCAAAGATGTCTCATTTCTACATGAGATAGCAAAGAAAATGTTTAACATTGGGGAAGAGTTCAGGAAAATCATTGAGAATATGATTTAGGTGGCGACCGGTATTTTTTTTAGGTTTGGGTTTGTTCGAGGTCTTTATTTGTTTTTGTGTTGGTTCTGTCCAAGGGTCTTGCTGGTTTTTTTTTTTGGGTGACTCTGGCTTTTGCAGTCTATTTTGTTTGGGGCTCTTTAATGTTTTATCTTTTGTGAAGTTGTAAAGGGTTTCAGAGTCCCTTCAAAACCCAGTTTTTCTCTAATCTAAAACATGTAACTGTGGTTTTAACTAGGTATCAAAAAATTTACAAATAAATAAATGAGAGGTTCAAGCAAAAATTTAAGTGCAAACTTTCCTCTCATTCCCCAGTAGAATCGCCATTTTTGTTGGTTCCTTTTCTTGTTTATTCATAACACTTGTAAAATAAGTATTCTCTATTATATACCCAAACACTGACCAAGCAAGAAAAATAACAACAGTAACAAGGTATTTTTTCCTTCTTCACTTTGAGCTCCATAGACTTAGGTGAGTTTACCTATTCTCTGCCTTATTTAATCACACAGAATAATAACCAAGCATATTTACAGTGAATTTTACAAAAAAAAATCATTATGTAATTTATTAGTTCAATAAAATATTCTCTCTCTCAAAGTAGTCTTGGAATACTTTTATATGATAAGGATGCAATAAGCTTCATACTACTTTGAGGAATCTAATTTCTAACAACAACCTTCAAAAAGAAAACAAAAAAGACAAAAACTACATCGATGAAAGAGAAACAATCAAGACAGGTTGTTGCAGCAACCAGAAGCTTACTACTTCTTCAACATAGCTTTCCATGTGTTAACATCCTTGTAAGTTGGCCAGTTGAATGCCTTTTCTTACTCCAGCTTTGCAAAAGCATCTGTCCACCTAGCATCTACAACTACTTTGGCATCAATAATGAACTTAACCAAATCAACTTCAACCTTAAATAGAATATCCATCAAATCATTGAAGTAAGCAGTGTCAATCTGTTTATCCAGGTGTTCATTTACATCATCATTCTTCTAGATGGTATCAAATTATCCCTCCCAAATTAAATAAATCTTCAACTCATTTCATCATAAATTGAGGGGATCAATGCATTGTGTCCTTTCCCAAATAACTGCAACTTGTTCTTAATTAAAACATCCTTGCCATAAAAGAATGCATAAGAGGTATTAACTTCCTCTACCATTTGGTTAGTCTTAGTGATCTTTGGTGGGAAGTTATCATTGTACAATATAGAAGTATTCAATATGTCCATTAATATTCTCCTACCTGACCAAAGATTGAATACATGTCAAAGGAATGCCACAACATCAAAATCCACCTTTCTAGCATCTCTTAGTGAATTGTGTAATTCATGCACTACTGATGCTTTCCCTTTCAATACATCCACTCTATTCTTTAAGAAATAAATAAAAATAGAAGTATCCTTAGCATTTTTTTCTTCCTCGCACTTCTCTGCTTTATGCTCCATAAGTGTTGCATCACCCTAAGTTTTTGTAGATGCATCAACCTTATCTATTACCAGCACTTGAGTGGGCTCATTTTCATTTTTCTGTTTTAATTCTTCTAATTTTTCTTCGCAATTTTGTTCATTGTGATCACTTCCACATACTTCTTTGCCAAAGAAATCATTTGACTAAAAATTTTCTCATACCTTTAAGATAAATCCTCTATCTTTTCCAAATTCATGAATGGAACTTGAGTCATCAAATTATAAATCTTTGTATCACTAGTGTTATGCAAATTCCAAATCATTCCATCATCCTTCCTTTCATCTCTAATATTTAGCACATATGGATTTTGTGTAGGAGGATCCAAGGACCAAATAGCTAGTGTTTTTTATTTAGGATCAAAACCTGATCCTCTCAGCACATCATCAATTTCAAATTCAGACTTGAACATTGTGTTTTCATGTTTCCCGATCTTATCAATTATGAAAGTGGACTGTATATCCCAATCAGGCATCAATATCATACCACTATTCTTTACCAGTTCTCTTGCCTTCTCAACAGTTATCAACTCAATGCCAGGATCATACTCTTGCAGTATTTTGAGAATCTCTTCATTCCTTTGCTCACCACCCTCCTCTAAAATCAAGTTCTATCTTAAGTCACTCTCTTTCATTTTGATCAAGAAACTTTTTAAATTCACTAGACTTGATAAATTTATCTATTAGAATGAATTTAGAATAACTAAGAGGGGGGTTGAAACAGTTATCCTCAGGTCTAGATGTACCAATTGAAACTTTATAGCACTTTTAAAAACTCAGATCTGCTCGGTAACAACAACATATGTCAACAACATAAATATGAATTTTACTGTTCAAATGTAATCATCTTGCAAAAACTTAACAGTAAAACACAACATAAACATTCACACAAGTTAACACCAATATTTAATGTGGAAACCCAAATTGGGAAAAACCACCAGTAACATGCTACCAAGTTTTCACTCTTCTAAAGTGAGCTCTACTAGGATCCAACCCTGTTAAAGGTTACAAAACACATTGCTAAATGTGACCTGGTTAAAGTATTTAATCACTCTGTCAGGAGTGGCCTTGTTAGAGGTCTTAGAGCATTCCACTTGAATATCACCTTGCTCAAAGGATTTATACAGTGACTGTTAGGTCAACCTAGTTAAAGGATTTTGGTTGATACAATGGTTAGAAAGTAATCAACAAGTGTGATCCGATACATACAACTTACTTTGCAAATCTAGATCCAATTCAGCTCTAATGCTAATTCATTGAGTGGCCTCCATTCTCATTTCAATCTTTAGATCTGCTTGGAAATCCATCAAGCAATCACTTCCAAAACTCTCTGCTTCTCTTCTCAGCCTTCTCTATTAGATCATGCCAATCAGTCAATTAACCATGCAATCCTCTTGCATACACTTTACACATCCATTCCACAACTTCCATAGCCCCTTGAGGTTATCTTATACCTCTTCATCTAGGTAAAATAAATCTTTTGCCACTTAATCAAGATCATAGATCTTAGGTTAGGTTAGATCCAATGGATCTTTCTATCATTTACATTTAATTTACTTCTCCAAAGCAATCACTAATTAAATCTTGAATCCATGCATTAATTACAGTTACCCATGCATTTAAATAGTGTGGACCAATCATTCTTATCCTTAATTAACTTTACATATCCTAATAAATTCAATTATGTCAGCCAGAGATCTCAAATCTCAACAATTACCAAAATACTGCTACTCGGCCAACACTGTGTTCTTCCACTCGGTCATCACTGTTTTCCTCGACAATTTACTAGCGCTCGGTCGACACTTAGAAATTATTCTCGGCATACACTGGTGCTTGGTCAACACAAACTTCACTCGACATATACTGTTCCCAGTAAACTGACATCTTAACTTAGTGTTATAGATAAACAACACATTACTTTGCCAATGTGCCAACTAATCAAGTACCCTTGTAATTTTCCAAAACTCAACCATTTCATTCAGTCTTCTTATTATCCTTGCCTTCAAATCTTCTTCAATAATCAATAGATATGGTACTCAAATAGATAGCAATAGTCTCACTAGTTAAGGTTTGACATCAATGAAAAGACAACATTTGTTTACATTGTAGCTTTCCAACAATCTCCCTCTTTGGCATTGATGGCAACACTAAACATTAAAATGATAATTTTACAAACATAGTTACCATACAATCCAAAAATTCTGTCTGTGTTCCTTGATATAAACAAATCTTCATTAATGTCTTTAGCTTCATTTTGATTCTCATCCTGTAAAACATTTATCCCTTTGTGTCTATAATCACACTGAAATATTTCTATTTATGTTCATCTGTTGACTCCCTCTTTTAGTAAACTCTCCCTTTTTCTCTAAGTATAGTAAACTCTCCCTCTTTAAAAAAAATGCCAAAGGCGTTGACATATTCATCATGCAGATTCTTATGTTCTAACTTAGTATCATGTTTTTCCTGTCATCTTGCTTATGACTGATCTTGTTTTATGTCCTTGTCTTTCTTTCACATCTTTAGGTAGCTTCCTAAAGTGTGACTACACGTGCATCAATGTGTCAAATATTCTGAATATAGCATTTGATGCAACAGTTCCATTCTAAACTAATTAGCCTCAGTTAGGGGAATCACCCCTAATTTACCTCGCAAATACTCATGAGCATCCTTGGGTAGTGCTTTTGTAAATAGTTTTGCTAATTGTTCCTTAGTATGCACATATTCCAATCTCACTTCCTTGTTTTGAACTATCTCTCTCAAGTAATGATACTTGATAGCTATATGCTTTGTCTTAGAGTGCATCATAGGGTTTTTAGAAATATTAATGGCACTCATGTTATCACAATATATAACAATTAGTTTTTTGATCTCCTCTTTCATTCCTTTCAGTAGTATCTTCAACCACACAATATTAGAGCAATTAACTATTGCTGCCACATACTCGACTCCAGCTGTAGATTGTGAGGTGCAATTTTGTTTATTTCTTGTCCATGAAACCAATCTCTTTCCCAGAATAAATATGCCACCTATGGTGCTTTTCCTATCATCCACATTTCTAGCCCAATCAAATTCAGTGTAAACTCTAAGCTCAAAATTATCATTCTTTTTGTAATACATACCGTATTCATCTGTTCCTTTTAGATATCTCAGAATTATTTTTACTACCATCATATGAGTTTCCTTGGGATTGGCAGAAAATCTTGTAACAATTCCAACAGCCAGAGAAATATCAAGTCTATTGTGCACAACATATTGCAGCTTTCCAATCATTGACCCGTAAAGGGTTTGATTCACTTCTTTTGTATCATCATTTTTTTTTAACTTTTGTCCAGTAGCCATGGGCGTACTTACTTGTTTTGATTCTTCCATTCCAAAAAAATTTAGTATCTCCTTGACATATTTTGATTGATTAATGTTGATACCATTCTTCATTTGATATATTTGTAAGCCAACAAATAATTTTATCTCACCAAACATAGACATCTCAAATTTAGTTTGCATCTCTTTTGCAAATGTTTTCCATAACACATCTTGTCCACCAAATATAATGTCATCAACAAAAATTTCAACTAATAAAGTACCTTTACTTTGTCCTATCTTCAAATACAAATTGTTGTTGTCATTGGTTCTTGTGAATCTAATTTTTATCAGGTAATTGTGCAATCTCTCATACCATGCTCTTGGTGCTTGATTCAGTCCATATAGTGCCTTGTGTAGTATGCAAACCATGTTCCTCTTGCTTGGGTCAACAAATCCATTAGCTTGTTCAATGTACACTTATTCTTCTAATATCCCATTTAGGAATGTTGACTTTACATCCATCTGATAAACTTTAAAACCTTTGTAGGCTACATATGCAAGTAAGGTTCTAACTCCTTCCAACCTTGCAACTAGGGTGAATGTTTCTCCATAATCAATTCCTTTCTCTTATGCATAACCCTTGCATACTAGTCTATCTTTATTCTTTGTTACTTCTCCATGTTCATTCAACTTATTTATGAATACCGACTTAGTACCAATTACATTTTTTTCATTCGGCCTAGGTACAAGTGTTTAAGTCTTATTCTTTTTAATCTATTCAATCTCTTCATTCATGGCTTGTATCCAATCTTCATTTTCGAAGGCATCTTTTACTGTTTTAGGCTCAAAATCACATAACAAGCATGTACTATCTCTCAACTTAATTCTTGTCATAACTACAGAATCCGTTGATCCTATGATTTGATTAGGTTTGAGGTTCCTCCTCACATACTTTTCTAGAGTAGGTTCTTGATTTTCTTTAGATTCATTGTTCTCATTCACTTCAGGTTGATTTTGTGTGTCAGCATCTCCATCAAATAGCTCGGTAGTTACCTCATGTTTCCTAGAAACCTCATTCTATGACTCGGCAGGTGCTAGTTGTTTCTTGACAACCTCATTCTTAGGTTTAGGTAATACATTAGTATCTTCCTCATCCAGATAGACAAATGATTTGTAACTTTCAAGTTCTTGTGTGCTTTCTGCTTCATTTCTTTCTGAATATTCATCAATTCTAATATTTGCACTTTCCACAATTTTGTTAGTGTTAGAATTCAAACACTTATATGCTTTACTTTTAGTTGAATAGCCAAATAAATATGCCTTCCTCACCTTTAGCATCAAGTTTTCCATTTCAGTTATCCTTTAGTATGAAACATTTACTTCCAAAACTTTGAAATATCTTACATTAGGTGCATATCCATACCATATCTCATAAGGTGTAGCATTAGTACCTTTGTTGAATTTTACTTTGTTCAGGGTATAGATTGATGTACTCATAGCTTCTCTCCAATATTTTTGTGTAACATTTTTCTCCATCATTAGTGTCCTGGCACAGTCCATGATAGATCTGTTTATCCTTTTAGTAATACCATTTTGTGGTGGTGTCCTAGGTGTGGACATCTATCTTTTTATACCTCGGTCATTGTAGAACATGTTAAACTCATTAGAAATAAACTCGCCTCCTCGGTTAGATCTCAAACATTTCAAACTTTTACCTGTCTCCTTTCCAACTTTTTCCAAGTACCACTTAATAATTGGAATGCATCATATTTTTCTTTAAGAAACATAACAGTCATCATTTTGGAGTAATCATCAACAAATAGAATGAAATATTTATCTCCGCAGTAACTTTTCTCACCAATGGGACCACAAAGGTCAGTATGAACCAATTCTAGAATTTCCTCAGAAGTATGAGTCTTTCTCTTGAACCTAGATTTAGTCATTTTTCCTAATTGACATTACTTACACATTGCATTTTTAGGTTTCTTTAACTTAGGAATCCCTCTAACCTTTTTCAATTTGCTTATGCTTACCAAATTATCAAAGTTTACATGACACAACCTTTTATGCCATAACCAAACATCATTATATTGTGCAAACAAGAATGTCTCATCATCTAATTCCACATAGAACAGGTTACCATCTATTTTCTCTCCACTTCCAACTAGTTCTCCAGTGGCATCATAGATCTTTGCCTTCTTGTGATGGAACTCAACTCTGTAACTAGAAGTATTCAGTTGTGCAACAGTCAATAAATTATAGTTAAGATCATCAACCCAATATACATTATCACATCTGATCTTTTCAATCAATTTAATTGATCCTTTCCCTTTAACAAGACATGGTGCATCATTACCAAATTTAACATAACCACCATTGCATTGATCTAAGGTTTCAAATTTATCCTTATCACCGGTCATGTGATGTGAACAACCACTATAAATAATCCAACAGTCACCTTTACTCATATAATAAATTAATGTTGTTTTATCATCATCATCAGAATCATCTTTCATAGCAACATACACAACTTCTATATCATTTTCATTAGAATTTTCAGATCCAGTGTCAGAAGATTCTTCATCTATATAGCAATATTTCTTACCTTTGCCTTTGTAATCCTTATAATTTCTAAAGTCTCATTCATCCTTTTTGTCTTTGTACTTGATGTCTCTTCTTTCATCTTTGTCATTCTTATCAGGACATCTAGCAGCAATATGACCAACTTTGTTACATGAAAAACAAATGATAGGAAGTTTACCTTTTAATTGTCTTTTTCCTCTAGATAGTCTTATTGCCATAAGTGTCTCAAGTTATTCTAGATCATCATTTGTAGTGTCATTGTCACTGTTCACACATTTCTTTCCTTTCTTTGATTTTTTAAGGACCAACTAAGATCTGAATGTAGATTCAATAGCTTGTGGAGTGTAGTAATCAAAATTTGACATCTCAAATGCAGTAAGTCTTCCTACTAGACCTTCTAAAGTAAAATTATTATTAGAAGTACATCTCAATTCTTGAATTATAGAGACTCTAATAGCATATATAAGAAGAAGAGTCCTCAGTACCTTTCTCATAATGGTGTTATCATCAATGGTTCCATTAGCTCCTCTAATAGCATTCACAACTTCCTTTATCCTACCACGATATTGAACCATATTTTCTCCTTGCATTTTCATTTCATCAAACTTACCTCTTAAACTTTCAGATTTGGCTCTCAGCACATTTGTATCTCCTCCATAGATGGTTGTTAGGGCATCCCACTTCTACTTTGCATTTGTATAGTTCTTTATGTCTTCAAATTCAGGATAGCTCAGGGATGATGCGATCTCCAACATTGCTTGATTGTGTTCCTTCTTTTCTCTTAGCTATTTAGCAGTGAGAGGTGTTGTTGGGATGACATAATAATGTTCAATATAGCACTTAGCAGCATTACCAATACCATCCAGATGCAATTTCATCAAACTCTACCATGCAGGGAAGTTATCTTTGTTCAACTTTGGTACCTCCTTTTTATACATCTTGATCTTTTTCTCCAAGTACCTTCAAACTATTTTCAAGAGACCAAAGCTCTGATACCAATTGCTAGAATGAATTTAGAATAACTGAGAGGGGGGGTGAATCAATTATCCTCAGGTCTAGATGTACCAATTGAAACTTTATAGCACTTTAAACAACTCAGATCTACTCAGTAACAACAACATATGTCAACAACATAAATATGTAGTTTACTGTTCAAATGTCATCAGCTTGCAGAAACTTAATAGTAAAACACAGCATAAACATTCACACAAGTTGACACCAATATTTAACGTGGAAACCCAAATTGAGAAAAATCACCAGTAACATGCTACCAAGTTTTCACTCTTTTGAAGAGAGCTCTGCTAGGAGCCAACCCTGTTAAAGGTTACAAAACACATTGCTAAATGTGGCCTAGTTAAAGTATTTAATCACCCTGTGAGGACTGGCCTTGTTAGAGGTATTAGAAAATTCCACCTGAATGTCACCTTGCTCAAAGGATTTATACAATGACTGTTAGGTCAACCTGGTTAAAGGATTTTGACTAATACAATGGTTAGAAAGTAATCGGTAATTTTAATCTGATACATACAAATTACTTTGCAAATCCATATCCAATTCAGCTCTAATTCTAATTCATTGAGTGGCCTCCATTCTCATTTCAATCTTTAGATCTGCTTGAAAATCCATCAAGCAATCACTTTCGTAACTATATGCTTCTTTTCTCAACCTTCTCTACTAGATCATGTGAATCAATCAATTAACCATGCAATCCTCTTACATACACTTTGCACATCCATCTCACAACTTGAATAGCCCCTTGAGGTTATCTTATACCTCTTCATCTAGGTAAAATTAATCTTTTTTTGCTTAATCAAGTTCATAGATCTTAGGTTAGGTTAGATCCAATGGATCTTTCCATCATTTACATTTAATTTACTTCTCCAAAGAAATCACTAATTAAATCTTAAATCCATGCGTTAATTATGGTTACCTATGAATTTAAATAGTGTGGACCAATCATTCTTATCCTTAATTAACTTTACATATCCCAATAAATTCAATTATGTCGACCAGAGATCTTAAATCTCAACAATTACCAAAATATTGTTGCTCGGCAAACACTGTGTTCTTCCACTCGGTCATCACTATTTTCCTCAGCAATTTACTAGTGCTCGGTCAACACTTAGAAATTATGCTTGGCATACACTGGTGCTCGGTCGACACAAAATTCTATCGGTATATACTATTCCCAGTAAACTGACATCATAACTTAGTGTTATAGATAAACAACACATTACTTTGCTAATGTGCCAAATAATCAAGTACCCTTGTAATTTTCTATAACTAAACCATTTCACGCAATCTTCTTGTCATCCTTTCCTTCAAATCTTCTTCAATAATCAATAGATATGGTACTCAAATAGATAGAAATAGTCTCACTAGTTAAGGTTTGACATCAATGACAAAACAACAATTGTTTACATTGTAGCTTTCCAACATTAACATCCTTCATTAATTCATTTGACATCATAACACTTTCATCAAGTCTTGTTGCAAGGGCCATATCATTTTCCCCTTGTTCTTTATCCTATTTTATTTCCCTTAGTTATTCTTTGATTTGTCAAAATATGTTCCTTGTTCTATAATCACAACTCTTGTTGGATCTCTTTTCACCGCTATTATTGTTTCTTCAATCCTTTGCTTCTTTGCTGGTGGCTCTTTAGTGGACACTACCTCATCACCATTTTCCACATCTTATTCCATTTCTCCCAAATAAATTTTACCATGCAAGGCTTGTGTACCTTGAGATTCTTGTTTTTGGGCACCTTCACTATAGGTTTTTGGTACTTGTGTCATTAAGGCCTCATACAAACCAACCATTTTCTCATTTCTCTAAAAATATAGGGTATCAAGGCAGAAACCAGAGAAGGTAGGATCTGATTCTTTCTATTAATCTTATTCTCTCATTAGATCCTTCCACTTCCTTATACTTTCTCAGACCTCACTTATTTCTAGAAAATTTAACTACATCTGCATCATCCAAAGGCTCATGATCTCTTATTGTAACCCAGGGAGTCATGGTTTTCAATGCAATCTTAAGAAAACCTTCTTAATCGCAAAATCTAGAAATAGTGTTAATTAACCTATATATTTTTAAAAACTATTGACCTCATCAAAATCGTTCTTACCAATAGAGAAGTCAGACAATTCCAAAATCCTAGGGATAAATTTTCCTTTCTTATGCCCCTCTAAATATGCCTGATCAACTAGGGTTATTTTTCAAATGAATTTCATTAAATAAATTCTGACTGGGACAAATTTTGGTAAAACATGCGGGGGCTGAGAACACCCATAGATCCATATGATAGTAAAGTTGTCAGATAAAAAATTAATCCCCCAATTATGAGTAATTGGTCACTTTGGGAAAAACTACCAGGGTCTTAAAATATTTCTCGCATCAATGGATAATCTCTCCCTGTCAACCCCTAGCATATCCATGATTGGAGTTACAATCCAATTTTAAAAACAAATGAAAGATGATTGAGGAGACTTATTTTCCTACACTTGATTCCATCTATGCAAAGTCATTTCAACTCCAAACTCTTCTTTAAACAAATCTAACTCCTTATTTATGAACTTCTCATTGTAGAACATAATCAGAAACATCAAGATTGAATAGTACTTGAATGTAGGAATAGGAGCACCACCTTGAATTTCCACCAAGGTATTATGTATGTAATCTATCACATAACCAACATAATCATAATTTGTATTCACCTCTGGCTGTTGAATATCCATGGCCATCATCAACAAATCAGTTGTCACTATTGTATCTCCATCAAATCCCATAACCCTACACAACCCATAGATTGTACATTGCACATAATAGTGGAGAAATGAAATGTCAAATGGTGGTTTTAAATTGTCAAGGATCTTAACCAACCTCCTATCTACCCTAGGTGTGTATCTAGGTATTTCATGTTTTTTGAACACCTTATCACGCCTTTCATAATCACTTGTTATTTGTTCCAAGTCAATCTCTCTGCATATGGCACCAGAAATCTTAAAGGCCTCCACAAAACTATGTATGTCTATGAAAACTAGGGCATTTTTGTTATTCCCCCTAATAACCCTAGGCATGTTAGGATTAATTAATACTAAGAGGGGGGGTGAATCAATATTACAACAATTTAAACTTAAACTTAATAAATTCCAACTTAACCAGATAATTGTTGAAATAAAAAGAATATAAACACAAAACACATAACTCATAACACCATAAATTTTTTCTCGAGGAAACCCTAGCTAGGGAAAACCCTAGTGGGGATGATACCCACAAATATGCACTCAAATTATATCATCCCTATTAGGAGACCTAGCCGTGTTAGGAGCTGAATATTATATTAGTATATTTCCTCGTTAAAGGAATGCAAAACCCTGTTAAAGGTATACACTGAAATCATTGCTCATACATGTTGATGACAATTATTCAATTGTGTATTGTCATTGATTTTTACACAAGCATAGTGATGTTTACACAAATGTCTAATCCTATTCGAGTGTAGTTAGTATCTTTCGAGCTCTCTCGGGCATTGAAGATGACCAAAGTGATTCTTAGTTCTAACCGAGTTCACTTGGGCATCACAATGTTGGTCGGGCGTTGAAGGATTTCAGTGTTGACCAAGTAAAATAGTTAGTGTAAGAAGACTAATAGTGGTTCATGATAAGGATGGTATTGAGCACTAGGATTTTTTTGCAAAGTTTAAGTCTACTCCTACTACCTGCATGTCTATTGTCTGGAGCTCCCCTCCTCCTGGATGGTATAAAGTTAATTTTGATGGCGCTGCTAAAGGAAACCCTGGTATTGCTGGATGTGGTTGCATTGTTATAAACTTCCAAGGTACCTATGTTGCTGCTTTTTCTATTCCTATTATTTCTCAAACTATCCATGTCACTGAAGCTATGGTGGATATCTATGCTTGCAAGTTGGCGAAAAGATAGAATTGTTCAAAGTTGTGGCTGGAAGGTGACTCCATGAATACTATTAATTGCATTAATGTAATTCATACTCCATCTTGGAATACGAGTCACATCATCTCTCAAATTAAAAATATTTTATCTGATTTTCATGTCACACATGTCAGTCATGCCTTCAGAGAGTCAAAATCTATGGCTAACAGCCTGGCAAATGTCGGAGTATATAATGATAATGCCAGGAACTAGCAAGGAAATCAAGGATTAAATATTGAAGTCTTAAATCTTATAAGGTAGGATCAAATCCACCATAAACCTGGAACTACTACTAATGATGATGACAAGAAGGGATAGTTTTTATAGTGGCCTTAAATTTGGGTCTCGCACACATGGCAGCAATTGCAATAATAATTTAACTTGTGGGAAAGATACGATCATTTCTTTTAAAAGGCAGCCCATTTTCACAATTTACTCGCTCTACTCTATTATTTGTGATCTTGGCACTCATCTTGTGCGACATTCTAAAGTTTTTTCTACTGGTAATATGGGAGGAAAATTGAAATGTGAAGAGCCCTCGGTCTATAAATAGAAAAAAGAGACCGAGGTCTGGAATAGACTCAAGGACGGTGGGGTCACTGATTATATGGAGAGACTCCATGGTTATGACAAGGACATCTCTAAAGAATTCGTAGACAGCTGGGATAATGGAAAAGTGACAATCTTTGGTAAGTCCTTATGTGTTACTAAGAGAGTAATTTCTGAAATTATGGGTCTTAAAATGTCAGGGTTGAAATATTATAGAAGTAGGGTTATGGCCAAAAATTTGGCTAGAATATACCCTAAGACCCAGGGTGAAATAGATCTCTTTGTCAAACAGTTGTGGGACTATGTCCTTCGGTGTCATATGAAGCTTTTCTGGGAAAAATTGGTTAAAGATATCATGCAATATTTTACACTTGAGGGTCGATACACTAGAGTTTACAATTTCCATTTTATGCTTGTTAATCACTTCCACTACAATAGGAAAATTTCCTTCCCCTACCTTCTACTCAAATCTATAGGTAATAGCATTATGGAAAATAGGAAGAATGCAAAGAAACCTATCCTTCATGATGGGCTTATTCTACTAATCTGTGAGTATGCAAAATTTAAGCTACAGGATAACACCCAGATTGCTGGCTCAAGCAAGGAGAAGAAGGGAAAAATACCTATGGCTAATGAAAGCAACACTCTAGGTAAAAAGAGAAAGGCCAAAGCTAACAATGTTATTGTAGATCCTGCTAAGATTATCACTAAGGAGGCTGGTATGGACAAAGATAATGAAAATGAGGCTAAGGAGGAGGAATAAAAAGGTGATAAGGGTGAAGTGGCTAAATTCCTCTATGAGGAAGCTAGTATGGATACAGAGGAGGAAACTGATTCTCAGGATAAGGGTCTTACTAGCTCCTCTTAGGAGATGGATAGTGATAGCAATGGTAATATTGAGGACATGGACATGGAAGGACCTGGAGACAAAAAGGCACTGGAAGATACTAGTACCCATGGCAAGGTGTGTACTACCTCCCCAGTGAAGAAGAATAGTGAGTCCAGCTTGAAGTCAAAAGAAAAGGTTACTCCCGATAATACTCCTATTTTGGTGAACTATGTTGACTCTCAGTCTAAAGAGGGTATGCTATCCAGGGATACTTCTGAGAATATTGAGGTTAATAAAAAAGAGGGGAATGATATTAAAGGAATAGAGAAATCTGGAGGTAGCCATGATAATGAGACTATGAAAAGCCAAGAGCCTACAAGATTTATGCAAGTAGTTAAAGAGGAGGCTGAGATGGACTATCAGCTGAATTCCTGGCTTCTTGAAGAAATAAAAGATATAAATGGTAAGTATGATGAGCTCTAGGACAGAGTAAATAATATTTCTCTATTTCTCACTAAACTGGTGATCAAGGCTACTAATGATAATGAGACCAAGGAGGAAGAAGCGAATAAAAGGTTGTTGGAGAAGCTAGAACTAAGGATTAATGCGGTGGTTAATTTTTTTCATCAAACAACTAAAAGATGTATTCAAAGTATTGAAGACACTCTCAGTCGTATCATTAAAAATAACTATGAGGGCATGAAGGTGCCTAACAGCAACTTAAGGGCGCTTCTCTCGGTGCTAGATGGGAACACTACTCCCATTACTGTGGATGATGATACTGCTATAGAACCCAACATTGTTGGTCCTGGGACTTGTACTAGAGAGTGAAAAAAAGGTGAAAATTGGTAGCACTAAGGAAATAAAGGATCTCAAAGAGGCTATCGACAAATATAAGATGCTTATGGATGACTCTGTGGAGATTATGGAAAAATTGACCTAACTATTTTCAGGCTTGTAATTCTCATCAGTTTAGCTTCTTTTTGCTGGTAGTTTGTGCTGGGGGGTCTCTATTATCTCCATCTTTTCCCCCTAGAAATTTATTTTTGTTGTCTTTCCCTTTTTTGTAATGTTGCATCCTGCATATCTTTTGTTCTAAGTTGTACAAGGTTA
The DNA here is from genome assembly GCA_018584345.1 of Thuja plicata. Lineage (NCBI taxonomy): Eukaryota > Viridiplantae > Streptophyta > Pinopsida > Cupressales > Cupressaceae > Thuja > Thuja plicata. The sequence continues at coordinate 498,883 of MU227567.1, forward strand.
CGGTTCCCTTCAAAGATTGTTTTAACCTCAATCAAAAATAGTGGTTTATATTTTATGGACAATTAGTCATATGTAGTCAATAGAGATGAGTTTTATTATTTATTTGGAAGGATATAAAGGTTGACTTGACAAAGCTTATCATATATATGTAAGGTCAAGTTTGGATTGAAGAATGAGAAAGTGGTAATGTGGAATTGCATGTGAAGTGTGATATGAAGAGTGAAGGCAAAATCAGATGGGATTCTAATGAGGAAAGAATATAGAGGACTGCAACAGAATATCCAATCAGTGAGGATCAAGTATTTAATCTAGAATATAGATCTAAATCAGCAAAGATAGATGCTTATAAAAATAGTTCAATCCATTGTTACTATCTAACAATTGTAGCAGTGATCAAAATCTCTTAACAGAGTAGACTTAATAGTATTTTGTAAATCTTCTCACAAGGTGAAATTTCTACATTGAAGTGTTTGAAGACCTCTAACAAGGCCACTCCTTACAGGGAGATTAAATCCTTTAACAGGGTCACACATAAAAGTGTGTTGTTTTAACCTTTAATAGGGTTGGCTCCTAATAGGGCTCACTTCAAAAGAGTGAAAAATAGTAACTAGTTGCTATTGGTGGTTTTCCCATATAGGGTTTCCACATTAAATCTTGGTGTTATCTGTGTATATTTCATTTTCTTTATGGTTTATGTTTTTGTACAATTAATTACTAAAGATAATCACAGTTAATTTCTTAAGATTTGCTATGTTAACCGAGTGACAATGAAATATCTATGTTAATCGAGCAACAGTGTTAAATTTGTTTAAGACATCTAAGGGACTTGATTTTTTTGTGGTAACTGATTCACCCTTCCCCTCTTAGTTACTCAACTCATTTCCAAAAATTGGTATCAGAGCTTCAAGTGCTTACAGGGAAGGTTTAAAGGCCTAAGCTAAAGATCACAGATGTCTTATAAAAGGGAGATCCCTAAGCTCAACAAGGACAACTTTGCTGCATGGAAAGATCTGATGAGGCTATATCTATCTAATATTGGAGATACGGGTTTGCAATTCCTAGATCACAATTATGTAGAACCACCGAGACCTATGTATATGGATCAGATGATGGAAATGAGGTATCATAACATAATGATGATTGATATAGCCTCTGCACTTAGCTATTCAAAATTTGATGAAGTCAAGGACTGCCCTACTGCCTTTGATATGTGGAAAAAACTGCATGATATCTATGGAGGAGATGCAAATGTAAAGAGAGTGAAAGTAGAATGTCTAAGAGATCAGTTTGATATGATGAAAATGATATAAGGAGAAAATATTACAAAATACAGTGAAAGAATCAAGAAAAATGTTAGTGCAATCAGAGTTGTTGGTGGAACAATTGAAGACAAAATAGTAGGTAGCAAGATGAAGGGAAAATAGATTGACAGTGATAGTGATGATGATTCTGATGATGAGGATCTGGAAATCATTGAAGCATTACTTGAAAAGAGAGCTGCAAAAGGAAAAGGACAATACAAAGGAAGAATACCATTGATTTTCTTTTCATGTGATGAGGTTGGTCACATTTTTGCTAAGTGTCTGATCAAGGAAGACAAAAGCAAAAGAAAGTTCAACAAGTATAAAGGAAAGAAATATTACAAAATCTAAAAAAGCTACAAGGACAAAGATAGTGAAGACAATGAAAAGATGGCACTATATTCTCATATTAGCAAGAATGGCACCTGGATAATTGATAGTGGTTGTTCTCACCACATGACTAGTGATAAAACCAAATTTGAACATCTTGAACACTATGATGGTGGGAGTGTTAGTTTTGGGAATGATGAACCCTGCTATGTGAAAGGTAAAGGTTGTATTTCTCTTACTTGAGGAATCAAATGTGTTAATGCTTATTGGGTTGAAGGACTAAAGTGTAATATACTAAGTGTGGCACAGCTAAATAACATTGGTTTCAAGGTAGAATTCATTAATGGAAAGGCCAAGCTCATGGATGGTAGAGGAAACCTAGTTGGAACTGGCAGGCAAACAAAAGGTAATCTATTTTATCTTGATCTCAATCAAAGTTCATGTTTTATCACACAAGTAGAAGAAAACTGGTTATGGCATAAAAGGTTGTGTCATGTGAACTTTGAAAACCTGATCAACATAGGTAAGAATAGAAGAGTAAGAGGTATTCTTGTTCTGAAGAAACCTGAACTAGAAATATGCAAACAATGTCAAATTGGGAAGATGGGAAAAACTAGCTTCAAAAACAAGAACTACAATACAGAACAAGTCTTGGAATTGGTGCATACTAACTTATATGGACCAATTGGAACAAGTTACACAGGTGAGAAGTACTTCATTCTATTTGTTGATGATCATTCCAGAATGATAACTTTTATGTTTCTCAAAGAAAAATCAGAATCCTTTCAGAAGTTCAAATGGTACCTATCCAGATTTGAAAAAGAAATAGTAAAGAAACTTAAATGCTTAAGATCTGATAGAGGAGGAGAATTCATTTCCAATGAATTTAATGAGTTCTACAATAAAATAGGAATCAAAAGACAAGTATCTGCCCCAGGTACTCCATAGTAGAATGGTATTGTAGAAAGAAGGAACATATCCATTATGGATTATGCAATAACCTTGATGATTGAGAGGGATGTTGCTACCAAATAATGGAAGGAAGCCATTAGCACTACATTTCACACCTTGAACTGAGTTCAATTGAAGAAAGGTGTTGAGAAGACACCTTTTGAATTATGGTATGGCTATAAACCTAATGTTCGTTATTTCAAAGTATTTGGAAGTAGATGCTACATCTTGAAGGAAATAAGAAATGGAAAATTTGAGATAAAAAGTGATGAAGGTATATTCCTAAGCTACTCCAGAAAAAGAAAAGCATATAAATGTTTAAATCTTACTACTCATAAATTCATAGAAAGTGTGCATGTAAAGGTCGATGAGTTTGCAGAGAGAAATGAAGAACAGAGCAGTAAAGAGCCTAAGGAATACATAAAATTTGTGTATTATGAACCTGATACTATACCTAAGACACAGGAAATGGTGATTAGACAGCAAGCATGTCATCCACTGAATTCATTAGCACAAACCTTGTTTAAATCTATGCAACTAGTGATGCTAATTGAAGAAACTGAGTCACAAATGAAGGGAATCGAGTCTTAGACTAAAGAAACTGAGTCATAGATAGAGGTACCTAAGTCACAAAAAGAGGTACCCAAGTCACAGATAGATACACCCAAGTCTTAGACAGTGGAACCTGAGTATCAGACAGAAGAACATGACAAAATATTTGAGCATGGTGAACATAGTGGAGCAAGCCCAAATTCAAAGAGGAAGGATCTTGTACTTGAAAAATATATTAGAAGGCATCATGCACTTGAACAAATAATTGGAGATAAGATAGGTTTAATGACAAGGAAAAAAATAAAAGGTACATGTTTACTTTGTGAAATTGAACCTAGAACTGTTAAAGATGCATTGAATGATGAGAACTAGATTGAAGCAATGAATGAAACAATTGAGTAGATAGAAAAGAACAAAACCTAAACTCTTGTACCTAGACCAAAAGAAAAGAATGTGATTGGTACTAAGTGGGTTTCAAAAACAAGATGAATGAGAAAGGTGAAGTTTTCATAAACAAATCTAGACTTGTATGCAAAGGATATGCTCAAGAAGAGGGTATTGATTATGGAGAAAAAATTTCTCCTATTGCAAGACTTGAAGGAGTCAGAACTCTTCTGGCATATGTTGCACATAAAGGATTCAAGGTATATAAAATGGATGTAAAATATGCATTCTTGAATGGAATTCTTGAAGAGGAAGTCTACATTGAGAAACTTGAAGGTTTTGTAGATCCTAACAAAGTGAATATGGTTTGCAAATTGCACAAAGCATTACATGGAATGAAGCAAGCTCTGAGAGCCTGATGTGAAAGATTGCATGGTTACTTGATAAGTATTGGATTTCAGAGAACTAATGACAATATTAGCTTGTACATCAAAGAAGGACCTAAGAACAAGATACTATTAGTAGAAATATTTGTTGATGACATTTTTTTTTTGGATATGATGACTTATGCAAAGCATTCTCAGATGTTATGAGTAAGTAATTTTAGATGTCTATGTTTGGTGAAATCAAATTCTTTGTTGGCTTACAAATTTATTAGATGAAGGATGGTATCTACATTACTCAGTCTAAATACATAAAAGAGATACTGAATAAATTTGGGATGGAAGATTCTAGACTAGTTGGAACACCTATGCATACTAGACATAACCTATCTAAGGATGGTGATTCAAAGGAGGTGAATCAGACTACATACAAATCCATGATTGGAAAACTTTATTATGGTGTTCACACTAGACCTAATATTGCATTAGTAGCTGGTATTGTTGCAATATTTTCAGCTAATCCTAGAGAGAATCATTTGATGGCTATCAAAAGGGTTCTAAGATATCTTAAGTGTACTAAAGATTATAGATTATGGTATAAGAAAGGAGGAAACTTTGATTTGAAGACTTTTAGTGATTTTGATTGGGTAGGAAGTGTTTATGACATAAAGAGCACAAGTGGTGGAGCACTATTTCTTGGAAAGAGTTTAGTCTCCTGGACAAGCAAGAAACAGAACTGAATTTCTCAATCTACAACAGAAGCAGAGTATGTTGCTGCAGCAGTGAATTATTCAAATATCATATAGTTCAAACAATTGTTGTCAAGTATGAAGGTGGAAATCATAGAACCAATCATTATCTATTGTGACAACACCAGTGCTATTAACATTTCAAAGAACCCTGTGATGCATACTAAGACTAAACATATTGCAATAAATTATCATTTCTTGAGGGAATTTGTTCAGAACAAAGAAGTAAGATTGGAATATGTGAATACTAAAGAAAAAATTGCAAACATATTCACAAAAACATTACCTAAGGATGCATTTTTCTATCTTAGAGAAAATCTATGGGTGATTCCCATAACTGAGGCTCACTAAACATAGTTTAGTGATGCATCAATTGAGCTACATAACAGACTTAACATGTTGATGCAGATATCTAGAGCTCATTGCATATGAATCAGTACATAAATGTACATTACAATTTTATTGGATATGTCAGTTGGTTTCTTTGGACTTGGTTATCAAAGAGGGAGAGATTACAGTATCATATTGATCAGTGAAAGAGAGATAGATTACTAATGGAGAGATTGATGACAGAGGGAGAAATTTATCAGAAATGGAGATTAATGTAAGAGGGAGAAATCTGTATTTCAATGATTGAGGGATTTTTGGATATGAATCAGAATGAAGCTAAGGACATTAATAAAATTCCATTCTTATGTATGTTTCTCTATAATTCTTTGTATTATGACATGTTGAGTTTCCATCAATGCCAAAGAGGGAGATTGTTGATGACAATTATTCAATTGTGTATTGTCATTGATGTTTACACAAGTATAGTGATGTTTACACAAATGTCTAATCCTATCCAAGAACTATCAATATCTATCGATCTCTCTCAAGCATTGAAGATGACTAAAGTGATTCTTTGTTCTAACTGATTTTACTCAAGCATTATAGTGTTGGTCAGGCATTGAAGGATTTTCATGTTGACCGAGTAAAATAGTTAGTGTAAGCTGACTAACAGTGGTTTATATTTTATGGACAATTAATCATATGTAGTCGATAGACATGAGTTTTATTATTTATTTGGAAGGATATCAAGGCTGACTTGAAAAGTCTTATCATATATATATAAGGTCAATTTTGGATTGAAGAATGAGAAAGTGGTAATGTGGAATTGTATGTGAAGTGTGATATGAAGAGTGAATGCAAAATTAGATAGATTTTGATTGAGGATAGAATACATAGGACTGTAATAGAATGTTTGATCAGTGAGGATCAAGTATTTAATCTAGAATAGAGATTTGAATTAGCAAAGATAGTTGCTTATCAAAATAGGTCAATCCATTGTTACTCTCTAACAATTATAGCAGTGATCAAAATCTCTTAACAGAGTAGACTTAATAGTCTTTTGTAAATCCTCTCACAAGATGACATTTCTACATTAAAGTGTTTGAATACCCCTAACAAGGCCACTCCTTATAGGGTGATTAAATCATCTAACATGTTCACACCTAACAGTGTGTTATTGTAACCTTTAAGAGGGTTGGCTCCTAACAAGGCTCACTTCAGAAGAGTGAAAAATAATGACTAGTTACTATTTTTGGTTTTTCCCATATTGGGTTTCCACATTAAATCTTGGTGTTATCTGTGTACATTTCATTTTCTTTATGGTTTATATTTTTGCAATTAATTACTAAAGATAATCACAGTTAATTTCTTAAGATTTTCTATGTTAACCAAGTGACAGTGAAATATCTATGTTAACCAAGAAATAGTGTTAAATTTGTTCAAGACATCTAAGAGACTTGGATTTTTTTTGTGGTAACTAATTCACCCCTCCCCTCTTAGTTACTCAACTCATTTCCAACAATACAATCATAAATATGTCTCTATTACAATACTTTATCAAAATGAACATAAGAAAGAATATATTATGCTTAGGTAGTTTCATTTGTATCTCGCATCATCCTCTATCTGATTCTAACATCATAATGTATCCATTCCTCTATTCGTATACATACCATACTTTTCTTCTCAAAAGCTCTTCATATATATACATTATTACATATCCAATCGGCTTCCAAATACATCACAAAATTGAACCAACACTTATACAAAAAGTAAATAAAAATTTGATGACCATACACTACTAAAATATAGGTAATACACAATCCAAATCCAACATAGCACATTTAGATTCCATGTCATATTCCCTCAATCATTGCAACCTTTCATTTGTCTTGTATCACTGCTACTCTGCCTTTGCATGTCTTCAACATACTGTAACTTACTGTGATAAACTCCAAATCATAAGAGACCTTAATAGAAGGTCATATATATCCCAAAATAGCTTCCCCTAAGCTCTCATGTCTTCATTCACCATATACTATTTTCGTTGACCAAAATTGTACTCATGTACCCTGTAAAACTATTTTCTGGACTTAGTCATTTTGCAAGCCTTAACTACAAAACAATGTTCCACGCAAAGTGATCATTCATAACTAATGTGTTTCCATAAATGAAAACCTTTATGTGTTTCTTAACACTCTTGAATGATCCACTTGCCAATAATCTCTCCCTTTGGCATTGATGTCAACACTTAGTGAAAAATGACTAAGTGTCAATACCAAAAAAAAACATTACACTTCTCTATCTCCTTTACATATTTACTATATTATCTTATTTATTTTTCCTCTGTACATTTTTCATATCTTATCTTCTGCCCCTTTGAAATTAATGACAAAGGTATACAAAAATCTAGAATACATAACAAAATCGATACAACGGCTTACTAAAAAATCTAGACCATCTTAAGCCCATCTTGGAAAGAGATTTCCAAGATATTTACTTCTTCTATCTAAGTCTTTACCAATATCTGACTCACATGAATCAGTCCAATCAGTGCAAAATAAGATGTCTCTGCTACCTTTAACTCAGTAGGCATGTTCCCAGTGAGAGCTTTCTCTATCTTCTCCATGTCTGAAATGTGTATCTCAAGAATTGATAACTTAGGAGTAATTAAAAATTTTAGCATAACAAATGCACTCATAACTCTCCCTTTCTCTATCTCTAGCACACTCAATTTGTCCAATAGTCTAGACACTTCTTTTTCTAACTCTAGTATAGTGTGTGAGGAGGTATCACAACTGTGCATCAACTTGTCTAGAGTCTGCATGTCCTTTTCTATGATGTCCTCAATGTTCTGAAGATGTCTTATAGGATTTACACAATAACTATATAACTTCCTTCCATGTGTTACACAACTCTTCGCCTCAGTCATTGTTTATCCCACTAAGCCCAAGTCCCATGAAATATACTTGCATACATCCTCCAACTTCTTTCTAAGGTACTTCTTTTCTTCTTTCTCTTCAGTGATCTTCTCTAAGGACTCATAATGACTGTCAAAGTCATCCAATACCTTTTTCAAGTTCTCTGAATTGTCCTTTTATTGGAAAGTAAGAGGTATAGGTAGGATTTTTTTGATAGTATCGACTTCTCTTTCCATTACCCTTTACTTTTTCTCACCTTTCTTCTCAGATCTCTCTTTCACCTTTGAAAATATGATATAGGATAGCTTCATCAACTCATCCTCATCCATGCTCTTAATGTCAGTGCCCAGATTTTTATCTCCACTTTCCAACAATAAAGATGAATAAATAGATACTTGAGTTTCTTGTTTTGCTTCAACTTTATGTACTGCTTCCTTAGCCTCCTCAGCTTCATTCTCTTTCATCTTTTCCTTCACTGCCACTTTTAGATCAATGCGTCCTCCAATATCTGTAACATTGTTAGTATTCCTTTCAAAAGGGTCACTAGCATCCTACAAAGTGTCCAAAGGCACAAACACACCAGTAACAAATAAATATGGTTGATTCACAATACTGACAAATTTCCTATCATCTACAACTTCTGATGAATCAATTTTTTCTTCAGCTACCCTTGATAAATCACCTTTTAGAATAGTTTTAGGATTAGTAGCCTTGGGAGGTGAGGATTTCTCAGGTTCAGTCCCCATTAGAACCTTGTTTATATCCTTTTGTGTTTCCTCAATCACTTCATCATATTTTCACCCCATTATCTTCACCAATATTGACCTGGTTCTCAACAAAGGTTTTAAGCATTCAATATATTTTCCATCTCTTTAATAGAAACAATAGGTAACATATCTTCAATGGATTGTGTTCTTATTGTTTCATCTTCAATTTGTTCTAATTGTTTTCTTAACTCTAATTTATCATAAATTTCCTCTGGTATACTACCTTCAACTTCTAATAAGTTCTTCTTAAAAATAAGTAAATGATTGATGACCATGTCCTCAATCAAGAGTTGATCAGATGCATCATACCTCTCATAGTATCTAGTTAATGAAATAATATTTCCTTCTCCATGATACTCTTCTCCAGTATCTTCATATTAGGTTTCTAGATTTGTTTCTTCTCTTCTACTTTCTTCTCCTCTTCTTTATCCTTAACAACTTCTATCCTCTAGTTCTTAGGTGGAGAGTCATGTTTGGTGGATCTAGTGTTTCTAGTAGGAAATTCCTTGGGCTTCTCTTCCTATGATGTTATCTTTTGTGGTGTAGGTGTATTTTCAAGTACATCAACTATAGTGGGAGGTGGACTAATAACCTTCTCTGCTTTTGGAGGTGGAAGGGCTGCAGGAGCAGTGCTCGCTAATCTTGAAACACCTTTTGTCATCTTCTTCCTTACCTCTTTCATCTCATCCTTTGTGATACCAATCTTGGCTGCTAGACTATCTACCACATTTTCTACTTTCCACTTCCTTTCATCTCAAGTCTATTCTTCCCTTATCTTCACAGACTTCTCTTCATAGGTGCCCCATCTTTTTTTAGATGGATCAATTATTGAGGATAGCATATGTTCAACTTGCATAGTCAAAACCTCAAGACTGACTTCATATCCTAGAGGATAACACCATTTCATTCTAGGTTGTACTTCCTCAAAGAAAACATAATTATTTTCAACCATGAGACATATTGTATCCTTATACATCTCTACCAAAGCCTCAGGTATCCTCATTCTTTCCCTCATCTGTCTCAGCAAAATTTTGATCATAGCAAATAGTTCACCATCAACCCATGTATTGTTTTGTCTTTTATAACTTTTTGTAATTTGAATTCCATTGGGTTCATTGTCCTTCCAAGCTCTATGGTACATACCATTAAATCTATGTATAATGTGGATGTACATGTGTATCAATAGAGACACAAACCTGAATGCCTTAGGCTTATCCTTCTTAATATACTTCACATTCTCCAAAAATTGTTGTGCAAGTATTTCACAAAGGTTGTACTTAACATTTTCCTTCACCATTCTATAGGCCATCATGATTACTCCTACAGATACCGAATTAGGTTAGCTACTATAATATAGTTTATATCCAAGAATCCTAGAAACTAATCTAACATCTTGCTGAAATATGTCATTAATGGTCATTGCCCTGCATTAGGGTTTTCACCTATTTCTTTGTGTTCTTCTCCACAATAGTAATGAATCCAGAGTTATCCAAACCTATTCTACCATGAATGAAATCGTTGCATATTTTCACTAGTTGATCTCTAATCCAAATGAATTGGTCATGTACTCTTCTCATAATGATTTTAATCCATTCTTCTTTGTCAAATTCATAGAGTTCTGTCATTAGCATGAAACTGAGATTCTCAAGATGTATGAACTCTTCTTTTCATTTGCCATATTCTCCAATCATTTCCTTCATCTCCTTATAGATCTCAAAGTCTCCAAGAGACTCATACTTATAGTGAATGTAAGTCCTAATGTCTTCGACGTGTAGAATGTCGTAGGGTGTTTGTGAAAATGCACCATTGGGATCATCATCAGTGGATTTAAATGGATGTTTATTAAATCTATATATAGGGCCTTTTAAAAACATCAAAAATCAATGGAGTATCCATAACCAAAGCTCCCAAATGATCTAAAGACCTTTTAATTATCGATTCTTTTAATTTATGTTCTGATCAATCACACAACACACTTGCCTCTGCTTTTATTTGTTCAAAAATTTATTCTTCTTTGCCTTTGTTCTTTGCATGATGATTAGATAAGTTCCTTTGATTGACCTTATACTTCTCTGTGTAAAGAAATGACAAAGTTCCCCATAAACTCAAGTCCAGACATGGTCCAGTCGACTAGCAATCTGGCGATCCCAAGATATGGTTTGCAAAGCTATGCGATCATAGATATATGATCCATAACATCTCCACATACTCTCCCTAATCTTGGGAGAGCTTAATCTTCATAATTAGGGGCTGGATAGATTTATGATTTTTCTTTCCAATGCTCCCCCTAATCCCATGCTTGGTCATCTAGGTTGATGTAGCAATGTTAGCATCTCTAATTCCATATATTTGTTCATATAGTCATCTAGCTCAATCTACATTTTTTCCCATCTGAATATTAGCATCTTTTAAGGTTTCTCCTATTTTGTTTCTTTCATCCTTTACCTTTTTAATCTCTTTAGCCATTTCAAAAGAAATGGTTTCATGATCAAGCTACAAAGTATCTTTCTCTTGTTCAAGTTGTCTTATCTGATCTAAAGTATCACTGTCTTAATCTTCTTTTATCTTATCCATAAGATCTTATCTCTGACTCCTGGATAGTTCAAGTTGTTCCTTCATTTTATTGATGAAACCCTCTTCTTTTTTCAATTTAAATTTTAAGTCACGATTTTCTGCTTTAGCATTATCAAGGTCTTCAAGTGTTGCTTCAAATTTTTCTTCCAAACTTTTAGAATCCATCTTGATCTCCTTTAAGTTGTTAGAATTTCTCTCCTGTTGGTTGTATTTAGTGTTTTGCCCTGTTCCTTGTCTTGTTCTCTCAGGTTTCTGGGTTTCGTGTTAATTCCATGTCAAAATCCTAAAGAAACCTTGTAAAATCCTAAACCCTAAGACCTAATGT
>MU227567.1:532329-544272 GCA_018584345.1 Thuja plicata
TTATGCTAATTATGCAAGAAAGTAAGCTAAAAGCATGAAATTAACACTAAATTTGCCTATAGTAATGATGCTCAAAACAAAAGATCCCCTCAATGAAGAAAAGAGGTCCAATTTATAGAAAATCGAGGAGAGAGGATGAAGAGTTTCTTGAAAAGAAACAATTGTCTCTTCATTCCCCATTTGAGACAAATATGCAAAGATTTATTAAAATAAAAGAATGAATTATCGACACATAAGTGTCCTTTCACATGGAATTATGAAATTCCTTTTTGAGGATAATTCATTCAATTAATTAAATAACCTTTCAATTCCTTTTATGTATATTAGCCAAAGGGGGTAGATTTGATTTAATTAAAAGCACTTAGGACTTTAGGATTAAATCAATTAATCATAGAAATTTTAGCTAATAATCATTTGAGAATTTAGGAATTAAGTGTAATGTCAAATTTATGCAAATTTGGGTTTTCTGCATTTGAAACTCAGTCAATTAAAGTCAATTAGGAGAAGAATTTGCCTAGTACAATAGGACTTCGAACATAAGAAAATGCACCAAAATTGATTAGGTTATTAGGTACCAATTTTGGGGTGTTACACCTATGAATTAGGGTTTGATCATACACCTACTGTGAAATATTTTAGAATATTTGGTAGTAAATGTTATATCAAGAGAGATGATGAGATAGGCAAGTTTAATACTAGAAGTGATGAAGTAATCTTTCTCGGTTATTCCACTAAGAGTAAAGCATATAAATTTTTCAATCTGAGATTGACGAAATTGATTGAAAGCACCAATGTGAGTATAGATGAAATTTTCAAATTCAGGAAAGAATATATGATTATGGTTAGATAATAGAAACAAAAGAGGTTGTTGTTGAACCTAAAGAATCCTTGATGATTGATAATGAGATTGAAGATGAACAGACTAAAGCTATTGAGACATTGAAGACACCAAGGTATGTTCATAATAATTATCCTGAAGATCAAATTATTGGTGATGCAAGAAACGGCATGATGACTATATCTAGAGTTAGAGATTAAATTTGTTTGATTTCTCAATTTGAACCAAAGACTACTGATGAAGCATGTAGAGATGAATCTTGGACTAAAGCCATGGAAGAAGAACTAGAACAGATAAAGAAAAACAACACTTGGGAATTTGATCCAAGACCTAAGAACAAAAATATGTTTGACACTAAATGGGTTTTCAGAAAAAATATGGATGAGGAAGGTACAGTCGTAAGAAACAAGGTTGGACTGGTATTTAAAGGCTACTCACAACAAGAAGGCATAGACTATGAAGAAACATTTTCACATGTTGCTAGATTGGAAGTTGTGAGACTATTCCTTTCTTATGTTGCACATAAAGACTTTAAAGTTTGTCAGATGGATGTGAAGTCAGCATTCTTGAATGCTAATCTAGAAGAAGAAGTGTACATTGAGAAACGTGATGGTTTTCCTTTGACAGATGATGAAAACATGGTTTGCAGACTGAAGAAGGCACTATATGGACTGAAACAAGTACCAAGGGCAAGGTATGTAAGACTGGATAAACATCTACTTCATCTTGGTTTCAGAAAAGGTAATGCAGATAGTAATTTGTATTTAATAACTGATGAAGATGGAATCTTAATTCTAGAAGTTTTTGTTGATGATATCATTTTTGGAGGCAATGATAAAATGAGTAAGAATTTTTCTAAAGAAATGGAGAATGAGTTTAAAATGTCAATGATTGGTGAGATGAAATTTTTTCTTGGTTTGCAAATTAATCAGAGTAAGAATGGCATTTTTATATCTCAGACCAAGTATCTTAAGGAAATGTTGAAGAAATTTGGGATAGAAGATTGTAAACCTATTGGAACACCTATGGTAACAAGAAACAAACTGACTAAAAGTGATGAGACTCAAAGTGTGGTTCTAACTAAGTACAGATCAATGATTGGAGGTATACAATATCTAACATACACTAGACCAGATATTACCAATGCAGTTGGAATTGTGTCTAGATATCAGGCAGATCCTAAAGAGACATTTTTCTACTGTAAAAAGAATTTTCAGATATTTAAAAGGGACAGTAGAATATGGATTATGGTATGAAAAATTTGATGCCTTTACATTACAAGATTTTACTGATGTTGATTGGGTAGGTAATGTGGATGACACAAAGAGTACAAGTGGTGGTGCATTTTTCCTTGGGAAAAGGTTGGTTTCTTGGTTGAGCAAGAAGTAGAACTGTATTGCTCAATCTATTGTTGAGTCAGAGTATGTTGCTACTGCAATAAATTGTACACAAGTTGTTTGGATGAAACAAATGCTGAAGGACATTGGAATAATTTTTAAAGAACCAGTGATTATCCATTGTGATAACACCAGCACAGTGAATATGTCAAAGAATCCTCTAATTCATTCAAATACTAAACATATTTCTATCAAGTATCATTTCTTGAGGGAGAAGGTAGCAGATAAAGAGATTAAACTGGAGTATAATAGCACCAAGGAACAGATAGCAGATATATTTATTAAACCTTTGTCAAAAGATGCATTTGAATATCTTAGAGGCATGCTCGGGGTGATGGCCCCTCCCAGTGAAGACTAAAATGATGTAGATATGCATCAGTCTAGTGGATCTAAGAGCTATATTATTCTTTGGACTTGATGTATGGATCTACTCCTTAGGGGGAGTGATCGCGGGAGAATACTTTGGAGTACATTTGGGTGATCTTGCACCTAGCTGATTAGACATGAAGATTTGAAAGAGACTACATAAGACTACAAATGAGTTATGGAACCCTTTGCATTGCTGCCAAAGGGGGAAGGAATCTATGTGAAAATCCCTATTGTTTTGGGGAGATTTGTGTTGAGGATATTGAGAATATTGTATTAAAAGAGAGTACTTTTGGGTTGATGCATATGTATTTTCCCATATGCTGGCATCAATGCCAAAGGTGGAGATTTTTGGGTGATATTAGTTTGGTTACTAATCATGTTGTTGATATTCTTGTTTTTTCACTGATGTCAATATATATTTCTATGGAGAAGACATGCTAGCTACTTAAATGGAAGGCATGTATGGACACTGTACGGATGATTCAGAATGATCAAAGTTTGATTTATTCAGATGGATGTGTGCTAACCTTATTCCTAACATCTCTTGGCTCTATGTTGCATACTATAGATGTTACAGTTGATTTGGTGAAGACTGGATTTCTGGACTGTAACTGTGATTCTTGATAGAGCAGATCTCTGTGTTTCAGGAATATCTTTCTAGTGAAGATATTTTAGAATGTGTGAGCTTACAGATGGATAGAAGACATATGGTAGAGAAACGGGTTGAGTTTGATTATTGTTTGGATACTAATGACATCAGTTGTGGTGTGTATTCTAGAGAAGACATATTTCCAGGCTGACTTCAGACATGTAGCGTGTGAAATTAATTATGAGCATGAATTACAGATCTAGAAGTATGTGTTAAATTGTAAATGGTGTTTACTTTTTATAGATACCGTGTGTATCTTAGCAAGGAGTTATATAATTATTTGTATGATGGAAAGCCTTAATTGGCTGACCTAATTAATTATGTATTAGGAAAGCTTAACCAGTCGACCTAATGAATTATTGTAAGAGGGTATATATGAATGATCTTTTCTTGTGGAGAAGGGGTGATAGAAAAAAGGACAAAGATGTGTGGAAATTGTGAAGCTTGTTGACTGTTGGATACAGAGCAGAGTTGATACTTCATTGGAACTGACCAAGCAAAGACATTTTCTATTAGACAGCTCACTGGAATGTGTATTTTCTTTATACACTTGATTCAGATTGTAAATCCTTGAGGTTGGCTTTAACCTTCTTTGGGCAGTATGCCTTGGCAGTGAGCCTACTATTTTCTTTGAGTTCTAACAGTGTATGTCTCCTAACAGGGACTGTGTACTGTAATGTTGTAATAAGCTCCTAATAGGGCTAATATCTTTTGAAATGGATACTATACTCTCAGTACATTATTTGTGGGTGTTAATTCCCATCAGGGTTTTACCTTTAACAGGGTTTCCTTAAGAACAAATATTGTGTTATAGTGTTGGCATTTATTGTTTTATCATTTACATTTAAAGATTTGGTTTATAAAGTTTAATAATCTATATTACAACTAATTCACCCCCCCCCTCTCAATTGTCTTGTGGACTATTATTCCTAACAATTGGTATCAGAGCTATTGGTCCTGAGAAAGAAAGTTAAATAGCTTGAGGTGATCCTCAAGATGACTTACTACAGGAAGGATAGTCCAAACTTTGATCCTGAAAACTTTGACGGTTGGAAAAACAAGATGAGAACACATTTGCTATGTCTGGGAATTGATTACTAGATGATAACAAAGAAGAAAGAAAAGGTAGTGACTGAGGATGAATTAGAGAAAGCCAGTGAAGATTAAAAGAATATATTTTCATGAAATATGGTTGCAAGGGAATCCTTGATCAATGCTCTATCAGAAGGAGAATTTACTAAAGTAAAGGACTTGGACTCTGCACATGAAATCTGGACAAGATTGAAAGCACTATATGTTGGAGACAAGTTTACAAAGAAAGAAAAGTTACAGAACTAGAAGACAAAGATAGAATCACTAAAGATGAGAGAAGATGAGAACATCAGAGCATATGTACAAAGAATTACTAAAGTGTTTACTTGTATTAGGAACTCTGGAGGAACTTACAGTGAGGAAGATGAGATTGAAAAGATACTCAGATCTTTGACACCTGCATATAGAACCAAGGTTTAGGTCATAGAGGAGATCATACCTTTGACACCAACCTTCACCAGAGAGATGTTGATTGGCAAGATAACTACATTTGAAGCCACAGAATTGGGAGACACTTTACCTAAGGTTGAGTTAGCCTTCAAAGAAACCATGCACAAAAGCAAAATAATCTTACCTAGAAATGAAAGCACAAGCAGTAGTGACCTAAGAGAAGAACTTGGAACCTATGCTGATGAATGGGAACAAATACAGGAAGAAGAAAGGAAGGTAGATGAATTCATGGCACTGATTACTAGAAGAGAAAAGAGAGGTAAGGGTAAGTTTGAAGGAAAATTACCTTTGAAATGTTATTCATGTAACAAGCTCGGTCATTTTGCATCTAGATGTCCTACAAGAATCCCAAAGCACAAACCTAAGTTTTTCAAATCTAAGTTCTCAAAGGAAAAAGAATTTTATTATGCTAGTGAGGGTATATCTAATGATGAGGATGGTGACTATGATGAAATTGGATTTATTTCTATTAAGGATGATGAACCTATGCATGAATAAAAAGCCTTAGTATCTCGAGTTGAAAATAAATCTAAATGGGTCATAGATATTGGTTGTTCACATCATATGACTGGAGATAAAAACAAGTTTGTGAGTTTGAAAAGACATGATGGTGGTGTTGTTAGATTTGGTGACAATATTACTAAACTTATTATAGGAATTGGATCTATTTCTTTGGATGGAAAGACTAACACTGACAATGTACTACTTTTTGATGGACTTAAGCATAATTTGTTGAGTGTTGGACAGTTAGTGGATAAGAGTTATCAACTAAACTTCATTAATGGAAAATGTTCTATCAAGAATAAAACAAGTGACTTGATAGAATCTAGTACTAAATCCAGAGGTAATGTATTTGAACTTAACACATCTAAAGCTTATTTTTTTATTGCAAAGGTTGATGATAGTTGGTTATGGCATAGAATATTTTGTCTTTTAATTTTGATAACATTGTGAAGGCAAGTATGAAAAAATTAGTAAGAGATCTACCTAGAATTATAAAGTCAGCTAACACTATGTGTTGAGAATGTGTTATGGGGAAACAGACTAGAAGCACCTTCAAGAGCAAATCTTATTCAACAAAAGGGAAGTTGGATCTAGTGCATACAGATCTATGTGGTCCTACAAGAACAAGATCATATTTTGGTGAAAGGTATTTTATACTTTTTGTTGATGACTTTTCTAGAATGATGTGGGTTATATATTTGAGAGAGAAATCTAAATCATTTGACAAGTTCAAGTTATTCAAGGAAAAATTTGAGAATGAATTTGGTTTAAACATGAAGTGTTTGAGATCAGATAGGGGAGGAGATTTTACATCAAATAAGTTTAATACATACTATGAAGATAATGGAATACATAGATAGACTTCAGCCCCTAGGACTCCACAATAGAATGGGATATCAGAGCGAAGAAATAGAACCATATTAGATGCTGCAAGGACTATGTTACTGGAAGGAAATGTGTCACATGTTCATATGAGAGAAGTAGTTGGCACTGTTATGTACACATTAAATAGAATTTAGATCAGAGAAGGTACAAGTAAAACTCCCTATGAATTAGGGTTTGATCATACACCTATTGTTAAATATTTCAAAACATTTGGTAGTAAATGTTATATCAAGAGAGATGATGAGATAGGCAAGTCTAATGCTAGAAGTGATGAAGGAATATTTCTTGGTTATTCCACTAAGAGTAAAGCATATAAATGTTTCAATCTGAGATTGAGGAAATTGATTTAAAGTACCAATGTGAGGATAAATGAAAAGTTTTGAATTCAGGAAAGAATATATGATTGTGGTCAGATAATAGAAACAAAAGAGGTTGTTGTTGAACCTAAAAAATCCTTGATGATTGATAATGAGATTGAAGATGAACAGACTGAAGCTACTGAGACATTGAAGACACCAAGGTATGTTAAGAAGAGTTATCCTAAAGATCAAATTATTGGTGATGCAAGAAAAGACATGATGACTATATCTAGAGTTAGAGATGAAATTTGTTTTATTTCTCAATTTGAACCAAAGACTACTGATGAAGCGTGTAGAGATGAATCTTGGACTAAAGCCATGGAAGAAGAACTAGAACAGATAAAGAAAAACAATGCTTGGGAATTGATTCCAAGACCTAAGAACAAAAATATGATTCGCACTAAATGGGTTTTTAGAAACAAGATGGATGAGGAAGGTAAATTTGTAAGAAACAAGGCTAGACTGGTGTGTAAAGGCTACTCACAACAAGAAGGAATATACTATGAAGAAACATTTGCACTTGTTTCTAGATTGGAAGTTGTGAGACTATTCCTTTCTTATGTTGCACATAAAGACTTTAAAGTGTGTCAAATGGATGTGAAGTCAGCATTCTTGAATGGTGATCTAGAAGAAGAAGTGTACATTGAGAAACCTGATGGTTTTCCTTTGACAGATGATGAAAACATGGTTTGCAGACTGAAGAAGGCACTTTAGGGACTGAAACAAGCATGAAGGGCAAGGTATGCAAGACTGGATAAACATCTACTTCATCCTTGTTTTAGAAAAGGTAATGCAGGTAGTAATTTGTATTTAATAACTGATCAAGATGGAATCTTAATTATAGAAGTTTTTGTTGATGATATCATTTTTGGAGGCAATGATAAAATGAGTAAGAAGTTTTCTAAAGAAATGGAGAATGAGTTTAAAATGTCAATGATTGGTGAGATTTAATTTTTTCTTGGTTTGCAAATTAATCAGAGTAAGAATGAAATTTTTATATCTCAGACCAAGTATCTTAAGGAAATGTTGAATAAATTTGGGATGGAAGATTGTAAACCTATTGGAACACCTATGGTAACAAGAAACAAACTGACTAAAAGTGATGAGACTCAAAGTGTGGTTCAAACTAAGTACAGATCAATGATTGGAGGTATAAAATATCTAACACGCACTAGACCAGATATTACCAATGCAGTTGGAATTGTGTCTAGATATCAGGTAGATCCTAAAGAGACACATTTTTTTGCTGTAAAAAGAATTTTCAGATATTTAAAAGGGATAGTAGAATATGGATTATGGTATGAAAAATATGATGATTTTACATTACTAGATTTTACTGATGATAATTGGGTAGGTAATGTGGATGACACAAAGAGTACAAGTGGTGGTGCATTTTTCCTTGGGAAAAGGTTGGTTTCTTGGTTGAGCAAGAAGTAGAACTGTATTGCTCAATCTAGTACTAACTCAGAGTATGTTGTTGTTGCAATAAACTATACACAAGTCATTTGGATGAAACAAATGCTGAAGGACATTGGAATAATTTTCAAAGAACCAGTGATTATCCATTGTGATAACACCAACACAGTGAATATGTCAAATAATCCATTAATGCATTCAAAGACTAAACATATTTCTATCAAGTATCATTTCTTGAGGGAGAAGGTAGCAGATAAAGAGATTAAACTAGACTATATTAGCACCAAGGAACATATAGCAGATATATTTGCTAAAGCTTTGTCAAAAGATGTGTTTGAATATCTCAGAGGCATGCTTGGGGTGATGGCCCCTCCCAGTGAAGACTAAATTGATGCAAATATGCATCATTCTAGTGGATTTGAGAGCTATATTATTCTCTGGACTTGATGTATGGATCTACTCCTTAGGGGGAGTGATTGCAAGAGAATACTATGGAGTACATTTGGGTGATCTTGCACCTAGCTGATTAGACATGAAGATTTGAAAGAGACTACATAAGACTACAGATGAGTTATGGCACCCTTTGCCATTGTTTCCAAAGAGGGAAGGAATCTATGTGAAAATCTGTACTATTTTGGGCAGATTTGTGTTGAGGATATTGAGAAGATTGTATTGAGAGAGAGTACTTTTGTGTTGATGCATATGTATTTTCCCATATGTTGTCATCAATGCCAAAGAGGGAGATTGGTCGATGATATTAGTTTTGGTTACTAATCATGCTTTTGATATTCATGTTTTGTCACTGATGTCAACATATATTTCTATGGAGAAGACAGACTGGATACTTAAATGGAAGGCATGTACAGACACTGTATGGATGAGTCAGAATGATCAAAGTTGGATTTATTTAGAAGGATGTGTGCTAAACTTATTCCTAAGGTCTCTTGGCTATATGTTGCATACTATAGATGTTACAGTTGATTTGGTGAAGACTAGTTTTCTAGACTGTAACTGTGATTCTAGACAGAGCAGGTCTCTGTGTTTCAGCAATATCTTTCTGGAAAAGATATTTTAGAACTTGTGAGATTACTAATGGATAGATGACATATGGTAGAGTAATGGGTTGATTTTGATTATTGTTTGGATACTAATGATTTCAGTTGTGGCATGTATTCTAGAGAAGACATATTTCTTGGCTGACTTCAGACATGTAGCGTGTGAAAGTAATTATGAGCATGAATTACAGATCTGGAAGTATATGTGATGAATTGTAAATAATGTTTACTTGTTATAGATACCATGTGTATCTTAGCAAGGAGTTATGTAATTATTTGTATGATGGAAAGCCTTAATTGGCTGACCTAGTTAATTATGTATTAGGAAAGCTTAACCGGTCGACCTAATGAATTATTGTAAGAGGGTATATATGAATGATCTTTTCTTATGGAGAAGGGGTGATATAAAAAAGGACAAAGATGTGTGGAAATTGTGAAGGTTGTTGACTATTGGATATAGAGCAGACTTGATACTTCATTGGAACTGACCAAGCAAAGACATTTGCTATCAGACAGTTCACTGGAATGTGTATTTTCTTTATACACTTAATTCAGATTGTAAATCTTAAGGGTGGCTTTAACCTTCATTGGGCAGTGAGCCTACTATCTTCTTTGACTCCTAATAGGGTTTTTCTCCTAACAGGGACTATGTACTGTAATGTTGTAATAAGCTCCTAACAGGGCTAATATCTTTTAACAGGGATACTATACTCTCAGTACATTATTTGTGGGTGTTAGTTCCCACTGGGGTTTTACATTTAACAGTGTTTCCTTGACAATAAATATTGTGTTATGGTGTTGGCATTTATTGTGTTATCATTTACATTTGAAGATTTGGTTTATAAAGTTTAAAGTTTAATAATCTATATTACAACTGATTCACCCCCCCCCCCTCTCAGTTGTCTTGTGGACTCTTACTAATAATAGTCTTTCTTTGAGAGTAATCCTAACTATATTAATAATATTATTTATTTGATACCAATTGTTAGGATTAAGTAATACTGAGAGGGGGGTGAATCAGTATTACAACACTTTAAACTTAAACTTAATAAATTCCAACTTAACCAGATAATTTCTAAAATGAAAAGAACATAAACACAAAATACATAACTTTTAACACCGTGAATTTTTCTCAAGTAAACCTTGGTCAAGGGAAAACCCTAGTGGGAATGGTACCCACAAATATGCACTAAAACTATGCTATCCCTATTAGGAGACCTATCCCTATTAGGAGATGAATATTACATTAGTACATCTCCCTAGTAAAGTAATGCAAAACCCTGTTAAAGGTATACACTGAGCTTACTACTCATACATTCATACAAATGTGTTATCTAACTTCCGGTCACCCCTTTTTTTTGGCATTCTTGGAGTCATATGGTCATGTCAAGTCAGTCTGGTCAATCTGAGTCTATGTCTAAGTCTTTCTTAGGTAGGCTATCTTTTTCGGGTTTCCCTGTCATTGCCTTTCCTTCTCTTAGTCGAGCGGGTTGTTCTGAAGTCTTTTCATATTTGGGTAGGTTGTAGATCCCAACCCGGAAAAGATTTGTGTTCTAATCAATATTCTTTCTCAGGCAGGGATCGAAGACTGGTATGGATTGATTCTACAGGTCTCTATGATCCTAATGCAACAAACGGTGAGAAATTTGGTTAAGAAATGAGCGAGAATGAGCTCGGCAGGATTTCAGAAATCATCTACTCCATGGTGGCTTTCTCACCTGTTGAGTGATTTTCTGCAAAGAAGAAAACTTTACCTTGTGTGGGTTTCGCACCTCTCAAGTGATTTTCTGCAAAGAAGAAAACCTGGCCTTGTGCGGGTTTCACACCTCTCGAGTGATTTTTCGCAAAGAAGAAAACTTTGCCTTGTGCAGGTTTCGCACCTCTCGGGTGATTTTCTGCAAGCTTGGTTATAATAAGGTGGGCCCAACTTATTAAAAAGGAATATCATGTCATTGTTTTCAAAGATCAAATAAAGCATGTGCTTTAAGTTAAGTAGCCCGCGCACTTAAAAATGACGTGTGGAAAGACAGGTAGTGGCTTCTCCATTATGCGGAAATCGCACCTACTAGGTGCGATTCCCACAAAGAAGGATTTTCACATATTATGGGTTTCGCACTCCTCATCCATTTTCCATCGGAGACGCTCTTTTCAAATTTTCTACAATGGAGAAGCAGATTTGGTATTTTCCGCCGGAAGCATTCAGTTTGGGATTTTCTTCCATAAGCAGTTATTTGACTCTGTGGCCCAATGGATTCATCTCGATAATGCTAGTTGGAGATGAAGAGTTTCAGATTCCATAGCGACTGTTTGAGTTCTCAGACTTGAAAAGTCTTTTTCTTTGTATTCTATTTGTATTCGAAGAAGAGGAAAGGTCATTGTCTCTTAAAAGCCTGATGTATTGTAAAGTCTATAAATTTTGTAAATAATTTAGTATACGGGGTCAGCAAACTTGTTAAAGAAGAAGTGTGATTCTATTTACAAAGCTGAATTCCTATTTTTTGTTCCATTTTCATAGTCTATCTGCATGGTGAATAAAAAGAACAGTTATAAGTGAAACTACCTTTTCTTAACGAATGCCATTTCATATCATAAATTGTGGTGTGATCAATTCCAGTTGGTCTTTCATTTGTAATTCTTCCTCTGTTCACTCTTTAGTATAGTTGCATTTCTGAATGGAAAGTACACCTATGTTCTGAGACTGTGATTTCTCCCTGAGTTCTATTTCTTGCTAAGCAATTGCGGTAACGGTGATTCCATTTGCCTGTCATTATATAGGTCTTCTTCTATTCACTAAGTAGAACTTGCATTTCATAAAAGAGTAGGATAGAATTAGTTTAGATGTTAAAATCAAGTGATGATCTATGATCAACATTCTACTGAGGGTTGTAGATTATCTTCATCTTATCCTTGCCTGAATTGTTTGTGTCTG
>MU227567.1:558877-592523 GCA_018584345.1 Thuja plicata
CATCTTATCCTTGCCTGAATTGTTTGTGTCTACAAGCAATTTGGTTAAAACACATAAGGAATAAACCTGGTGATCAGTATAAAAACAAATTCATTGAATATCATACACAATCAGGGAGTTGTACCTGGCAATTTAGAGGGTAGTGATAGAAGACATACACTGACCCATTTGTTGGTGGACATCCTTTTGTTCTCTCACCTTGGGGTATAGAGAGTCAAAGAATGAAAATCTTAAGAGAGGACAAACTGTTAACCAACAATATGTCTCTTTTACAATACTTTATCAAAATGAACATAAGAAAGCATCTTTTATGCTTAAGTAGTTCCATTTGTAGCTTGCATCATCATCTTTCTAATTCTGACATCACAATGCATCCATTCATCTATTCACATACATACCATACTTCACTTCTCAAAAGCTCTTCATATATATACATTATTACATATCCAGTCAGCTTCCAAATACATCACAAAATGGAACCAACACTTATAAAAAAATTAAATACAAAGTAATACATACTAAAATATAGGTAATACACAATCCAAATCAAACATAGCACATTTGGATTCCATGTCATACTCCCTCAATCATTGCAACCTTTCATCTGTCATGTATCACTGCTACTCTATCTTCTTATGCCTTCAAAATATTGTAACTTACTCTGATCAACTCCAAATCATAAGATACCTTAACTAAAGATCATATATATCTCAAAATAGCTTCCCCTAAGCTCACATTGCTTCATTCACAATATAAAGTGTTCACTGACCAAAAATGTATTCATGTGCCCTATAAAATTATTTTCTGGACTTAGTCATTTTGCAAGCCTTAACTCCAAAATAGTGTTCCACTCCAAGAGATCATTCATAACTGATGTGTTTCCATAAATGAAAACCCTAATGTGTTGCTTAATACTCTTCAATTAGCCACTTTCGAACATGTTTTAAATTTTCAAGGATCTTAACCTACATCCCATCTACCCTAGGCATGTATCTTGGGATCTTATGTCGTTTGATCACCTTATCACACCTTTCATAATCACTTTCTATCTATTCCAATTAAATCTCTATGCATATGTCATCAAAAATATTAAAGGCCTCCGCAAAACTATGCATGTCTATGGAAACTAGGACAGTTTTGTTCTTCTTTCTAATCACCCTACACACAGGAAAATATTGCTTTGTCAACTCCTTAACTAAATCAACATCAACAAAGACATCATGCAAGATTAAATTTTCCATGTTCAAACTCCATTAATTGCACATTAGAACTAGCTTAACCCTATTATTACAAAAGTAATGAAATAGAAAATTACCAAAATGATTGACTGTGATTGGATTTATGTACTGGCACCATGAATCTTTCCATTCCATCAAATCGGTATTCAAAGCACTAGAAATTCCTAGTAACAAGTCTACAAATTCCTCCACATAATTCTTTACAACCACCTCATTTTTACTAGAAGCCTTGGAACCTCCACTTGACATCTCCTTTCTCATCTTGAAACTTGTAGATAGATACCTTTGTCGAGTTGACAAACAGCTACAAATCCAGCTCATAACCAATCTATGTTACAACACACAAAATCTATTGGAAGAAAAAATCAATTGCACCAAATCTAAGCTCAATCATGCAATTTATCACAATCTTACCATTGTCAATTGACCATTACTTCTCATGCATCCATGAATGGCCTTTAGTAACTAAAACTAGTTGGCATTTATTCCTTCGTTGAGTGCTGGTGCAAAAACCAAGTGTATGCCTTTTCTATCTGACTATCATTCAAATTTTACAACACCCAGGAGAAAAATTCCACATGTCACTACCTGATTTCTCACCACTCCCTTTTCTTCCATTTTTACATCTAGCATGTCAAAAAAGTGCCACCTAAACATGTGGAAACTAATCGCAAGCTCGCATCATAGCCCGATCATTTTTTATTGCCTTTGTGAGCTAGTGACAATGCTATCAAATCTTCTTCACTCACGAGTTTTCCACTCTTTTTTTCAAATCTTACAAAATCTTGTGAGTAAGTGAGAACTATTTATCTTCATCAATCTCTTCATTTGTATCCTCACCAAAGCATATAGAATATTCTTTCTACATCGGTGAGTATGTGATGACCGTTGATCTTCATTAAATATCTCTTCATTGTGAGCTCTCAACTTAAAACTTGACTTAACTTAAACCTTTGTGAGCATGCAATCACTAAACATTTCCACCTATTTAAACTTTATTGCAATCTCACAACTTACAATATTAACATGACATAACACTTGTGATCATGCGATAACCACAAAATTGACTAAATTTTAAACCATCACCTACTCGCAACTTAAAATGCTAGACATCAACTAAACCGGTGAGTGAGCGATTAAACCAACTAAGCTGCCACACTAACCGCATCGTATACTCATCATTTTAAAGAACTTAACTATTGACCTCTTGCAACCTTGAAATAGCATAACACTTTACTTAAATCACCAACTCACAATGTAAAAGGTCTTAAAAAAACATAACCTACGAGCTAGTGAAAAATATTAGACATTCCATACTCGCAAGCTCGCGATATGAAATAGCTTAACAAAAGATCACTCATGACCTTGAGACATGACTCGGTATTTCTATTACTCACAAGTTCACAACCTTAATATTTAACATGACTTAATATTTGTGACCTTGCAACATGACTTAAAAAGATAATATTTGCAACATGGACTTTGAAAATGAAGGTCCCAACCGCTATAATATTCAAAAATTTAAAAGATTTCACACCAAAGCGCGGGAAAGAACAAACCTTAACCTTCATAACAAAATTTTGAAAATAGTGCTAACAATGTCAAGGCCAAATGAAATGGTTGAAAGCATTGACCACTCCACATGTTCCATCTCCTCCTTTGTCATCAATTGAACATAAATGGAACACATAAAAATACATGTGGGCAATCATTATAAGTAAATTTTACTAACAATACAAACGTTTAAAATTAAATACAATGTGACAAGTTAACTATTTAGTCTTACCATAATAGTAGGAGCCTATGTCTCTACATGCCCCTTCTTGTCTCTTGTGTGATGCACATCTCCATGAGGTGCTTCAGTTCCTATAGTTTCATGTGTTGTATCATCCACCTTGAAGACATAGTCATATGCTTCACCGTCATTCAGGGGACCCAAGCACAAATTCTTACACATAATGAAAGTATGGGCTACACAAACATGTTATCTCATGGAGGATGTGGAAGGGCCAGAATCATCAACACAAGGAGGAAACATTGTCTCACTCTACCTAACCAATAGATCGCTCAAGGTGTGAATGGCTCTAATAGTCTATGAGGCATCCTCAACAATAATATCAGGATGTTGCATTGTAGGAGAGGTGAAATATCAGGGGGACATATGTGTAGGATTTCACCCAGTGTACCCATGGCCTATCTAGAGCAGCACCTAAGCCTACACCTTGGTTTGGTCTTATTCTCCAATAGTTTACCTTGTGACTCAGCACAAATTCAACATACAATTTTCTTAAAAAAATATAAGGGAGATCCAAATTGTTTTGGGGTGGTTTATCAAAAACCATCAACAAAAAGGTTACATATGTCATTTTTAGTTATAGTTAGGTTCATAACTTTATCATAATCAAGCCCATCATACTACTCAACATGCATCGAATCGCGCCAAAGAAGTACAGCATTGTATTTCTCTGTAAGTTTCTCCATGCTTTCAATAATGGAGTTCAAGATGGAAATCATGGGGTGACATGTGGGGATATTGGCATATGTATTTTGAAAGACTCTAATCCAATTTAGATTTTCTCTTATAAGATCCTCTAAAGGTCGAGGGTTTAGGATTGGTTGGTCTTCTAGAGGTGGGGGATTGTTTTCGGGTGGTTGCGGGTTGTTTGGAGGTGGTTCTCGATTATTTGCAGGATCATTGGGAGGGTTTTGTGATTGGTTTGAGCCCATGTCTAGTTACAATTAAAATAAAAATGCAATTACAATCAATTTTTAAAATGATAAACAAAATCAAATAAACCCTACTTTTTATAAATAAATAAAAAAACTACCAATTTTATTTTAAAAACATTAAATAACAAAAACAAATAAAAATAAAAATTTACCTATTCAAATTGATGACAAATTTGCAATTGGAGTAACGTATATCTGATTCTCTATCGGATATGAGATAGGGCTGCATTTCTCAATTTTTTCATAATGAAAAATGAGAAACGCAACCTGCGGGCTTAAATTAGTTTTACTAGAAAAAATCATATATCTAATTAGGCTTGTGCTTTGGATTTTGGTTTGGCCATGTGTACAGACACCTAGTCCTATTAAAAATGCAACACACTTTTTAGTGCATTTTTGGAAGAGTGAAAAGAGGATTTTTTCACTTCGCCAGTTTTTGGCATACCATGATCCTACACATACCCAATTTGTTTAGTCATTTATTGCTATTTTATACTAGTGGAATAAGGTTTAATTGATGAAATATCCACCTTAATTTTATGCAACAAATAAATTCTACACACATTTAGAAAACATTCATTATCAACCAAATTTATTCAAATAAGATTACCATTGATAAGGACAACAACCATAACAGAATCATGTTGATCTTGAATAGCCTTAGGAAACCCAAATAATCTTGAAAAAACATAATTTGAACTTTATTATTGGTTTCATTTATGCATTCTAATATGGAAGTTATATTAGTTTGCATAGGAGTTGAGACAGTCATGTTTCTCAAGGCTTGTTGTAATGCTTCATGATATGTAGGTGAAGTTTGAGAATCTCCCAAGAGGATATCTTTGCAGGAGTAACACAAAGTTGTTCTACTAAACCATAATCATTTCCAACATTTTGAGGTAGTTAGGATGCAGAAGGAAGCATCGACTGAGAAGTAGGAAGAGAAGAGGAAAAACTAAATTGGTAGGTTTTCTATTATTTCTTGTATTATATGTTTGAGAAAACATATGATAATTAGGTTGCTGAGAACCTTTTACCATAATGATTGGCTTATTTTGAGGTAGAGGGGCATCTTGATGAAGATGGATAGCAACCTTAGGCTTTTCACTACCAAAAACTTGAATAACATTAACATGGGTAGGATCTTTATTCTCAAAGGGTTTTGTTGAGCATTATTTTGACACAAGCCAACTTGCTAGGATCTCGAGATTCGATTTCCTCTCATGAAAGAATAACGAGGTTATTCCCAAGGTTCTCTAGGGTCGGGTCACAACCTGCTTGGTTACTTAGTTGAAGATAAATGTGATTGTTCATAAGGAGGCCTTTGCTGGTTCATTCAAGACATCAAACTGCAAAACACTTAAACTCTCTCTCTTTTTTTGGTATTTTTTGTTTTAACAAATGGGTGTTTGTAAATAAAATGCAATTTTGGTACTTTTGAGATATTTATATTTTTTCAAAATTTAAGAGATGAAGAGAGTAGGGAGTAGAGTAACAAGAGATAAGAAAATGACTAAAAATGAAGTCCTATGAACATAAACCATTATAAACCCCTCCTTGCAAATTGAATGATGGGAGAGATTTGGTGTAAACCCATGAAGCATAAATTAGACCAAGTCACAATTCACTACCCCACAGATGCAAGCATTTGGAGAGGAGACATATTCACTCGTGCAAGATATTCAAAATTGATCAAATAATGATGCCACCAAGATGTGCACACCCACAAGACAGATTTATCATTAAAACCAAAGATGTTCTCTTCCACCCATTCATCACAGCAAGGTAAAGCAAACAACAGCAAACTCCAACTAAAAGAAAACATGAATTCAAAGCACAATAACAAGAGGCTCTCTAAAAATAATAAATAATGCAAGCATACATTCAATAATTTTGCATAGGTAGCAGCAATTCACACACCATGAATGAAGCACCAAATGTATATTTTTATTGTATTAATATTTCGACCCTTTACATTGCTTTTGTGATTACAATATATAGAATTTGATCCATGACTCTGAATTCTGAATTAAGGGCATCATAGAGAAAAAATAATTTAAACTAAAACTTTACTAGAAGGGAAACTATTCTTAACTGACACTAGATAACTTGCATGGATCTATAAACCCATTTACAATCAGTTTGTCCATGCAAGGAGGGTCAAACTCACCAAAAAGAAAGAGAATAGAAGAAGTGGTTTCTTCTGAAAAATCAGAGTCTTCTTCTTGTTTCTGGAAGTCTTTCTTGGAATCTTCATCTAGAAGCTCATCTAATGGTGGAGACTGATAGGGAACCCTTAGTTCTTTCAGAACAAACTCAAGCTGACCATCAATTAGATCTGGAGTTCAACTGGTGTGAAAAAATGTGATCTTGCTGGAAACACCTAGTTTTTTCAGACCCCGACCTCAACTCCAAAAATTTTCAGTGTCAAAATTTATAAGTGTTTTATCATCAGACATTGGCTTGAAGTTTAGACTTGTCAAAGGCTAAAGAGGCAGAAATATCTAGAAGGCTGAAAGGCCAAAAATTTGGTCAAGCCAAAAGCCCAAAAATCTGATAGGGCTGAAAGGCCAAAAGGCCGAAGGGTTGAATCATTTCGGGGGCTGAAAGGCCAAAAACTGCTTTAGGGAAATCTTAAGTGTTGGAGATATCTTCTTCAAGACTGTCTTGTGGTGTGATGGGTCAATTTGGAAATACCTCTGGGTAGGCAGACTGAAGCCTCTGTATGACCTCTTGAATTTCCTCATAGTTTATCTTTTTCCTCTTTTCCCTATTAACCCTTTGTTCCTGCTTTTCTTTAAAGGAAGTTAGCTCAGAAGTGAAGAATTGGACTTATTCTATGTGATTGCTCATCTTCAACATTTCTTCCTTCAAATATAACAACTATTGCAGAGCTTCCTTAGTCCTTGTACCTTCCATAATGTCCTTGAATTGTTGGATCACCTCTTTGGATGGTCATAATATGTGCTTATCTTCATCCTGGTATAAGTCTAGGCCAATCCCCGTAAAGAAGATATCTACTTCTTCTACCCATTCCAATACCTCATTCTGATTATCCAATATGGAATCTTGAGATTTCTCATAAATACCAATTATCTTGGTCATGCGCTTAATCCAAGCCACCATCCTCTGTCATTAAATCTATCAAATTCATAGCCTCTAATAGGATAACCCTATAAGGTTTGAATATCTTCTTGATAGCCCCTTCCCCATATTACTCAAAATCCTCCTTCCAATCTGCACTTGCTTTAATGAAGGAGGGAGCTAGACCTGCTCATAAGTTTGAGGCATTTCTTTTATCCAAAACTACCTGTA
This sequence comes from Thuja plicata, assembly GCA_018584345.1. Lineage (NCBI taxonomy): Eukaryota > Viridiplantae > Streptophyta > Pinopsida > Cupressales > Cupressaceae > Thuja > Thuja plicata. The sequence goes on from MU227567.1 coordinate 566,161, forward strand.
GTGAGGCCTCTGGGCAGTTAGGGTCGATGGTGCCAACCATTTTGTGGATGAACCTCTTCAAGGCTTCATTTTGTTTAGTCAAGGCCTTTATAGTATGTTCATCTTTACTCATAAAACCTAGAGCATGTTTGAGCCCTAAGGCTGCTAGTGTCTTGCACCCCTCCCTGGTAGGTTCCCCCAAATCTACTTCTTCAAATGTATAGTCTTCTGAAGTAGTTTGGGCTTGAGAGGTGCTGGCGGATGGGACCACAACCTATTCCTTCCAGCGTCCCCTTAAGTCTTGGGTGACATAGGACATTGTCCATGCTGGTAATATGACTTCTTCCTGATGAAAATCTTGCCCCAAGAATGTTACATCCATGTTTTCCCCTTCATCTTCATCTGAGTAGGTTCTCCTCCTAGATTTGATCTCTTTTGTAAACAAGGTGGGACTATTAGATGCAGTGACCAGCTCATATGGAGTAATCTAAAGGATTGAATCCAAATTCTAGGACCCTAGAGTCACCTCTTTATTGAGCCCCTCTTCTTGTTCTTGTCCCTGTTCCACTTTACTCTCTTTTCTCTGGTATTCTTCTTCTTCTCCCCTTTCTTCTTTGGTCTAGTCTCACTCTTGCATTGCCTCCTCTTATTTTTCCTGACCTTTATCTTCTTCTCCCAAGGAATTAACTGATGCTTCATTATTGAGACCAGTCATACCTGCCACTATAGTTTCAAGGGCTGATGCAGCCTCTCTGGTTACCGATCCTCCTGGTGTCGTGATGTGGCAAGTCAAAGGGCTTGGCGGTGGTGGAGTAGGTGTTGGTAAATTTGGGATTGGAAATGGACGAGTAGTTGGTGGAGTTATGAGGAATGGGGGTGGAGTAGGAACAAGAGGTGGGAGAGTAGTTGGTGTTTTGGGGATGTGAAGTGGTGTTGTAACAGTATGGGTTCTTGGGGTAGGCTCATTGGTAGTCACCCCTTGAGTTATTGGAGACTCTTGATCCCTATACCCTTGATCCGCCTTAGAATTATCTCCCACCTGGGTTGTATTTGGCTTTAGATTAGTGAATTGAATAGGACGTGGAGTCAAGATCAACTATGGTTGAAAAAGAGAAGGACCACCTACCTCATGTCCAATTGTATACCCTGGTGTATCCTGGCCCTGGTCTGAAAAACCCTCTAGACCCTCAAATTCTGACATCTGGAACTCATATGATCCTAGAGAATCAAAGGGGTTATCTTGCTCTTTAGGATCCTCTTGGTTCTTTCTACTAGCCTCCTTTTGTCTTCATTTTTGAGACCTTGTCCTTTTAAATAGAGGGACATCTTCCTCCTCCTCCTCTTGTGGGTCCTCTTGTACGGTTTCTAATTGCAGAGGTGTAGAATTTTTCTTTCTCTTGTATGTCTTCTTCCCCTTTCTGGTGATAGGAGGAGATTGTCTCGAAGTAGAAGGTCCCTCATTTAGTGCAACCTGTGCTTTCCCTATGGGAAGATCTATCTGTCTGGTCATTCTTGTTTTAGGAGCCTTGGGCCTTAGGTTTGACCCATACTCTACTGCTCTTTCATGACCATACATCATGCTCGGCTTCTGTGGTAGTGCCTTCTTGTATTGGGGCATTGTGTTTATCTCTTCACACTATTTATCTACCTTCTTAAGGGGATCCATCAATATCCTCACAAGTATTAGGCTCATTTTGTAGGGCCTCTTGATCCATCCTTCCATTTTTCTCATTACGTGTCTTGCCCATAAATTTATTTCATCATTCTCATCTTTTTTGACCTTTGTGTTCATGATAGGTCGGTCATATATTTTTCCACCTGTGTACATGGCCTCCAGGACTTCTTCTTAGTCATATTCCCAAACTTTTGGGGGAATGAGGGTCCTTATGACTTCCTTAGCCAAGGTAAGAGTCATCCTACAATAATCATGGATTTTGACCTCATGATCATCTACGCAGTTCATCCAGTGATCCTCCAAGTGTGGTTCGTAAATGTAAAACTTTCCAATGATGTGGTTGTATGTATCGATAGGATCAAACTAGGGTCATACTGTGTCATAGAGCTGCAAGGGGCATTCATCCCACTTGAAAGCTAAATATTTATAGACCTTCATGACTTGTAGGGTATAAGGCCCTAGTGAAATGGGAAAATCCAAGCAGTGCTTCTTCTTGTGTTTGATATGTTCATAGGAATCTACGAGCTGCTGGGCCATTTCCAAAATGATTATCCAATCAGATGGATATCGAGGCAACTTCTTTGGATTCACCATTGATCCTACTATCCAAATTTATGTGAAGGTTCTAAATTGTATGTAATATGCACCTATGGCCCTCACCTTAGTTGTTTCTTCCTCTGACATCCTTTTTGCAAAATCACCCTCAATAGATCGGATGATTGCAAAAATTAAGGTATCATTGACTAGCCGGTAGTCTGGGCTATCCTTGAACATTTTTTCCCTTTTCTACAATTGGGGGTATACAATGTGAGGCCATGCATTGGGATCATTTAGGCTTCCTCTCTTTATGATCCCTGGCTAATCTACCCTTGCTGCTAGTAGGTACACCACATAAGTACTCATATAGAACTTAGGGTTGTGTTTCACCGCCATGAGCTGTTCATCCAACTTGTCACTAATGATGGTTCCCTAGTCAAACCTGGACTTGCGGCCCCTAAGTCTTTCTATAAGGAGAATCATCCAATTCTCTAGTTGGAATGATTTTGGTAACCTGTATACTCTACTCATGATTATTATTGTTGCCTTGTTGTCATCTTTCATGTATCCTCTCCTCAAGTCTATTTTGTCCAGCTTGTTTTTGGGGAGAGGTTGCTCTAGGTAGTGATTATTAACTATTTCATAAGCCTCCTCCCCTTTGTTTCTAAACCATAAGTTTCCTTTTACTATGAATAAGTCATAGAACTTGTCCATGCCTTTTTAGAGGTGGAAAACATCTTCTATGACATCAAGCTGGATATCTAGTACTGTTTGGCCCTCTATATTCTAAACCAACCTCTCGTCAAAGTTGTAATGATTGGCCAGGGTCATGATTAGTTCAGGTGAAGATATGGATACTGGGTGGGCTGCTGCACTAACTAGTCTTGCTAATACTAGGGAGGTACAATCCTCTGATCTCCCAGCTGGTTGACCACATCTTGTAAGGAAGTCATCCCAATCCATGTTCCTAATATCAGTGTCAATAATCTCACTATGCTTGTTGCTAATCTTTGAAGGGGGAGTGTTCCCCTTGTATTGGTACTTCATGGGTGAAGTAATCTTTTTCTCAAGCATTCCTGTAATAAAACATACAAGTATCAGTATCTTATTAGGAGAATGAATTGAAAGAAATCTGACTAAACTAAGAAAACATAGCAAACTCTCTAAGTCACTGAGAATGCAATTTTTTCACACTTTCAGGGTTTTGGACAGCGAAGAATGTTTCAAAGGATGAAAGTGAAAAAATACATCATTCATAGTGAGTTTGTTTTGGACCTTTTGGTACCTGAAAGTCCAAAAGTTTTGTGGATGCCAAAAATCCCAAAGCTTGAAGACCAAGATTTGGAGACTCAAACTTGTCAGGATTTCGGGCCTTTCAGGGGTCTGAAATGCCAAAAAGTCTGATCCTCTAGAACAGTGATAAGGGATAGGTTTTTTTGGGATTTGGACATGTCAGGGTTTTAGATGATTCAGAGGTCTAAAACACCAAAAGGTTCAGATCTCTGATAACAAGACAAACAACCAAGACCTGGTTTTTGGCCTTTTGAAGGCCAAAAACTTGCGACAAAGGTCACAACCCAAAAAACCAAAACACAAAAAACCTAGAGGGAAAAACCCGACTTGACACGGATAGACCCTTTCTAAAATGAAAGCACCCATAGGCCCCCTTAGAGACCAGGGGAGAAAGAAATCAAAAATGTCCTAGGCCGGACAAGCGCTAGGGCAAAGAAAAACCCTAAAACTTTAAACAAAAACTAGGAGGAGAAACAGAACAAGAGGCAGTGAACAAGACCTACCTTAGAGGGGCTAGGAGCGGGGAGGATGGTACAACAAATCTGGAATGAATCTGGAAGTGCATGTGTGCGGTCAAGCTTAGGGATGAAGATGAAAAATGCTGAAGCTGCAAGCTCTTGAAAAAATTAGAATCGAGGATGCAAAGTGTTTTCAAATTAGGGCCTTCACATCTTATAACCTACGGATCTCAACGTCAGCGCTTTCGGTGGTTTTGATGTCCAAAACACCAAAAGTTTGAAGGTAAACACCTTCAGACTTTCGATGTTTTCAGATGTCAAAAACATTGAAAGAACCAACTTTGAGCCTTTCGGCCATTTCAGTGTTTCGGAGTATGAAGGTCCCTGAAACGCCAAAAGGGCCAAAAAGCCGAAAAAGGGTTTTTTTTCTTAAGATCATGTTGATGCCTATTCTTCTGAAGCTAACTGAGCGTGGACTCAAAGGGGAAAACTAGACCAAAAAACCACAAAGCAAAAAAAAGGGGGTCCCCATGGTCAGAGGACCAAAGAAATGGGGTGTGTGTTGTGGACCCACAACAAATAGCCCAAAAAAAGGAGGAATGACCAAGGCATTTCTCTATCATCATTACTCTTCCAGGATGTAACTTTGCAGTAGAATAAGGCCAATAGGTGTTGGTGTCGATCAATCTTTCAACGAATTTCAATCTAAGGTTTTCCGCTAGTTCCCGGTGTGTATTCTTGTGTATTCATTCCTTGACCCTTGATTGTGGTAACCAGAACATTTTCAGTTGCTCCCAACCTTCGCCAAGTAGACTAGGGCTTCTTGAAAATAGATTTTCTGCTAGTCAAGCATTCATAGCCCCAAAAAAAATTTCCCCAAATCCCAAGTATAACCTTGCTCTACTACTAGTCGTGTGTTCATAGCCCCGGTAGAGGTTTCCATAGTTGCCCAAGTCAGTTTTGTCTACTAGGCTATGGCTTTCTTGCTCTTGAGAGTTCTATCTTTTGGAAAGTCATTTTATTTCTTCCATGTGCTCTTGAGATATGTTAGGCCCCTGGATGTTTGTGTACTTTCTCATCCAGTGTGTTCAGGTCCATAACAATGAAATTTTCCTTTTGTATTTGATCTGATCTGGGCAATGATTAGGCTGTGTCACCCGAATTTCACACTTGTGGACTCTTTGAGACACTTTTCTTCTTGTGTGCTTGCCTTTCTTCTCTCTCCAGCTATTCTCTTTTTCTTTTTCCACTGCCTTTGCATTCATTCAAACCTAGGTTCTGGGATTGGTGGGTACCCAAATCTACACACTAGTGTCGGTCACAACTGTTAAATGTTCAAGGAACCATTGCTCTTCGAGTATTGCCTTTTAGTTTATTTCATGATCAGGATGACCAAGCCTTGAACTTCTTCTTGTTGATCATTGATAGCTATCATCACTTCACATTTTGAACAATGTTCTTCGCATTTGCACATTTCTTTTGGAGAATTTATTGAGAAATACCCTTGCTCTAATTTATGGACTACCTTGGAATGGATCAAGGAACACACCAACCCAAAAAAAAATGAGCCCCAACAAAAGAAAGGAAGAAAGGACTGACGGAGAGGGCGACAAAAAAAAAGAGAAAAGAAAGGAAAGGACCGAGAAAAAAGGGACTATGGTACAAGGGATGGAAGGCAGTCCCAATTAGGATTCAAAGTAATGTTTGAGGAATTTCCCATTGACTAGAAATGGGGTCAACTCTCCACTCAATGTCTTGATCCTAAAAGTGGTTTCCCCTAGGATCTCTGATATTTGATAAGGGCCTATACACAATCTTTGGAACTTGGTGTGGCTAACCAGATTTTATTTCACCTTATCCCACATGAGGAAAAGGTCAAAGATCCTGAAGGCTTTAATGGTGCCTCTCTTGTCGAACCACCTCTTGACTATGGCTTGTTGTTTTGATATGTGTTCTAGAGCCAATGTTCGGTTCTCCTCTAAGTTAAGGAGATTCGTGAGCTGAACTTGGACTCAATCTTCTCCTCCCACATATTGGTCCATGAATCTGAGGACTGGGATTTTTAAGTTCATAGGGAAGATTGGTTGCAATCCATAGACTAGCTGATATGGAGACATCCCTAGGGCATTTTTTATCCTTATACAATCAGTCCACAATGCTTACTTCAATTGCACGTGCCAATCCCTGGAGTTGTCATCCATGGGGTGCTTGATCACTGTCGTTAAGTTCTTATTGGTAGACTCTGCTACACCATTGCCTTGCGAATAGTAATTTGGAGAAAAATTAAGGATTACCTAGTTCTCGAAGGCCCATTGCATCAGTGAGGCCAAAGAAAAAGAGGGAGCATTGTCACATACCAGATAAAATGGCATCCCAAACCTGGTTATGATGAGTTCCTCCAATAATCTAGTCACAACCTCTGTTGTATAATTCTTTAGTGCTTGAGCTTCTGTCTAGCATGTGCAGTAGTCAATAGCTATTAGGATAAACTTGTATCCTACAAATGAATGGGGTTAATCATTCCAACAAAATCTAAGCCCCATTGGGTAAATGGGCGTACCTTGTATACAAGTTGTAAGGGCATTTCTAGGTTTCTCTCTCGAGTTGCGCTGGTTTGACAAGTGTGGCAAGATCTCACATGTTTGCTTGTGTCTCTGAATATTGTAGGCCAGAAATATCCTGCCCTTAAGATTTGGTGAGCCGTTGCCTTAGCTGACACATGTCCCATTCTGTATTTGTCATGGAAATTTTCTAGGATTTGCTTGGCCTCGATTCTATCCAAGCACCTTAGGTATAAGCCTTCATAATTGCATTTGTACAGTTGCCCATTCTTCAACATGTAGGAGCTACTCTTGATTCTCAAGGCTCTTCTCTGAGAACCACTCATTTCCTCTGGGAAACAGTTTTGCAGCAGATAATACACTATGTCTTGGTACCATACATCATTGATCACACCTTGATCAATGTAGGTTTAGAAAACCAGTCCTTCTTCAACCTCAAAGATCAACTTCATCAGGCCTTGGCCCCTTACTAGTTTCATTGGTTGGATTTCAAGGTCAAACTCTTGGAGGATGGCCATCCATTTTCCTCTCTGCTCTCTCAGCTTGTTCTACATCAAGAGGGACTTTACGGCTACATCTAGAACTACCCCAATGATTTTACTTCTCAAGATGTAATGTCTGAATTTTTCCATCACTTTGAACAGAGTGAAAGACTATTTATCCAGGTTTGGGTACCTAAGCTCGGCATCTTTGAAAGGGAAACTCATAAAAGCTATGGGTCTTTCATCTTCACTTTTCTTCTTCTCTGTGAGGATGCTCGTGCATGAGTGCTCAGATGCAAAAGATTAAACCTTGAAAGGGATAGTATAGTCTGGGTTGACCAAGACCGGTGTCATAGTGATGGCATTCTTAATCTCCTCAAAATATTTCTTGGCTAGGAGAGTCCCTTCAATCTTGGCATCTTTCTTGAGCATCTCGTTCAACGGTTTTACTATCTCTATGAAACCACTAATGAACTTCCTCATGAAGTTGATCTTCCTGAAGAAAGATTTCAGCTCTTTGCAGCTGTACGAAGGTGTCAATTTTAGAATGGATTCCACCCTTTCAAGATCTATGGCTATCCCCTTTTTTGAGATGATATGTCCCAAGGGTTTGCCTTCAGTTACCCCAAACACACATTTCTTGGGATTGAGGGAAATCTCGAATTCCCTGCATCTTTGAAGGCATTTTTCTTAGGTCACTTAAATGGTTAGCTCTTTGTTTTGAGAAAAATGTGAGGTCATCCATATAGATGATAATGCACTTCCCAACTAGTCCTTTGAAAGCTATGTCCATTGCTCTCTGAAAAGTGGCCCCTGCGTTGATTACTCTGAAGGGCATCCGATGGTAGGTGAATGTCCCCCATTTGGTTATGAATGTCATTTTTAGCCTATCTTCCTCCTGCACCATCACTTGGTTATATCCTAAATAACCATCTAGAAAGGGCATCATTTAGGACCCATTAACCTTTTGCAGTACTTCGTCAAGAGATGGGAGTGGGTATTTTTCCTTTTGAGAAGATTTTTTGAGGTTCCAAAAATCCACGCACAATCTAATCTCTCCAGTTTTCTTTCTTATGGGTACCAGGTTCGCAACTCATGCAGAATGTCAGATTGGAAAGATGATACTGGCATCAAGCAACTTCTTTTGGATCAAGGGCTCCATGGTAGGGTTCATAGGTCTTTTCCACTACTGGAAAGGCTTAGAGTCTGGTTTCAGAGGGATGTTGTGTACTATGACTGAGGTGTCATATGTCTTCAATTCTTCATAGCTCCATGCTATGACATCTTGATATTCAGTGAGGAGCTAGACCATTTTTTCCTTTTCTTCTTTAGTTCCTACCTTTCTAATGTGGACCTCCCTAGGTTCCTCTTTTGTGCCAAAGTTATAGGTATCACATTCTTTACCATTCGGTGTTACATCTAGGAGTCTCCCTACTGCAATCCTGTTGTTGTCAAAAATCCTCTCTAGCTCTACCATCCCTTTGGGTATGGTGTTAGTTCTCATATTTATAAGACCTTGATCATCAGGAGCTTTGTGTTTGATTGTTTCTTCACTTTCTCTTTCCTCGTCAATGATTTTTTTTCAAACACACCAGCACACATGATGAACTCCAAAATGTGTTCATCATCCTGGAAGACTTGAAAGTTAGTGATGTTGTTTGGAATAGCCAGAGCTGCAACAAGTTCAACTGAGAATTTCTTTAGCTTGGATTTTCTCATTAGATGTAATGAACTAGATGACATGGCCAAGGCATTAGCAATGACATTTCTTCTTCTTGGGATGGTTTTGATGTTGAACGCATCGAAGTCATTGATTAGGTCCCATGCTCTATTTGAGTGGGAGGAGATCCTTTTGTCATTGCAAGTATATTGACTATGGATCTGGTTGACAACCAATTGAGAGTCCCCTTTTACTTTCATTATTCTTATTCCTTTCTTGTGTGTCAAGAGGAGTCTGCAGACCAATGCTTTATACTCTGCAACATTGTTAGTGCACAAAAATTGTAACCTATAAGCGGCATTGAAAGACTTACCTCTCGAGTTTATCAATTTGACCCCTACACCTGCTCCCTTTTTACATTAGAACCATCAAAGTGCAATTTCCATATCTTGGGTTTCCTGGTAGGATTGGTTTTGGCCAATTTTCTCTTTAGAGGGTCCTTGGTTTTAAGTCTCCACCCTTTCTCCCCATCACTATCAGAAGAGGTTTATTCTCTTGTACCTTGGGTATCCCTGGGTTGGGTGATCTTAGCACTTTCACCGCCCTTGTCTTCTAGCATTCCTTTATAAGGGGGGCATGCTCCATCATCAGAGGTACTCCACTCACTAAGTATGTTTGAGGCCAGGCCTCAATCATTAGAATCTAACCCACTATCCTAACCTTGGCTTGGGGTGATTTTAGAAACTGGGACATCTACCTTTGGCAAGATGTTATTCTTGTCCTTGGTCTCAAGGATGTCCCCTTTTAGTGTAGGGGTTTCTAGTAGCTTACTTTACAAGGTGATTTGGCTCAATACCCTTGATAATGCTTCCTAGGAACTGGGGCATGTGAACTCAGAATGGCTAGCTTGGTGTAATCAATAGTACCCTGGTAGTAATAAAATGTTAGGATCTGTGTCTTGTCCCAAGTGTCGTAGGCTGACTGTTGTGTTGTTGATGAAGTGTTGGAAGATGTCATCATCAATATTTGACTCCAAGAGACCCAGAATGGGGTTGTGGTCCAATTCTAGGTCCTCTCCGATTTGGAACATGAGGATGTCATCCATCCGATAAGTGCCCAAGTCTGTCTAGGTGAACATGACTTCATTTAGGGAATTGTACTTAGTGATCATCTATCTTAATTTAGGCTCTGCATCAATCTGGATCTGGTTTTTTAGGCCTCTCCATGGTAGCCATAGCTGGGTGAAATCTATGGAAATCCAACCGCTCATGCACTTGGTCCATTCTCGACTTAACAACATCCCATAAGTTTTAGGTATGTCTACTATATTTACATCAATGCATTCTTGTATTCTGGGATCTACTACTAATTGGATGTGTAAATCTTTAAGCACACTGATTACCTTGACCTCAGTTTTATCCAGTTGCATGACCACTCAGTTTTTTTCTTGGGGTACCATACCCAACTTCTGACAAATTAACAGAGGCATGACATTACATCAAGCTCATGAATCAATCAGGTAGTTGTGTAAGTTCTTTCCAAACATATGTAGACTAAGAATGGTGGGACCTCCATCCTATCTTTGAACATAGTGGGAAAAGCCTTAGATGTGTTGATGCTAGATGTAGGTGCCCTTGCATTGTTGGCTGATGAGCTAGGTTTTGAGTGGTCCAGAGATCTTAGAAGGGCCTCCTTCTGAGATGGGCAACCTTGCAATAATTCAAACATGGATATGTTCACTTTGGTTTTCTTCAGTTCATCAACTATGTTGTATATGTCACTTAACCATGTCGTGCCCCTGTAACTAGCATACGTACTTGTTATAGGAGGTGTAGGACCATTCAGGCCTTTAGGAGGCATGGGATTGTTACTACCTTGAGGATCTGGTGGGGTTGGTTGTTTTCCTGGGGGAATACCATCCGTGAGAGGCTCCTTTCTACTCTGAAGGTTATAAGAGTTGATTTGATCATTGTGGAAAGTGTGTACTTTGGAATACTCAGGTTCATTTTCCCTCTAGAAGGGAAACACAAACTCATTTTCCCCTGCAAAGGCACCCGAACCTTCCTCCTTTCTAGACTCATAGGAATCGAACACCATAGCATTGAATTGCACAGGAGGCTCCTCTAGATTTTGGATGTAATTAGCATGGGAGTTTCCCCCATACCCATCATTGCCTTGGTGTGAATTTAGAGCCTCTGATGCTTCATAAGCATTGGCATTGTCTACTAGGATGTTGTCGTTATTGGGTCTAGTGTTCCATGACATGTTTGGTCGTTGCTGCACAAATGTCTTATCCTGTGTATTGTCATTGTTGTTATTGTATGTGTTGAAATTCTGGTTATGATTTTGAGGATATGTATTTGGACCGGTAGGTGCCTGTTGATACCCACCTTAATTCTAAGATGGATTCAACTTCATCTGAGTGAGCTCATTGGTGAGTTGGGATAATGTCTTCTTCACGGCATCTAGTTCAGAGGCCATGAGAGTATTAGGCTCTACTTGGGGCACAACTCTATGTTCCACAAATACTATCTTGTGAGCCTCATAACCCGGATAAGTAATAGATGGGGGTGTGGCTGCAAATGGTTGCACTAGAATGGGGTTCAACATAGGTGTGTGAGTGGTTGGAGCTTGATTATTTGTTGCAAATGGATGTAGGAAAGCAAGGTTATTCATGATAGGTACCGCTACATAACTCCCTTCTTGTGGTTCCATCTATTGGGTGAACATGATGGCCTCATTGTACACCTAATCCATCATGTCTCTATCTACCTAGGGAAGCCTCCTCAGAAAGATTGAGGTAAAAGGATCCAATGCTTTTAAGTAAACTTGTATGATAGCCTCTTCTGGTATGGTGTAAGGAGCTTCCAACTTCTTCTTGTTAAAATGATGGTTGAACATAACGATAGGCTCTTTACAATCTTTCCTTGTGGTAATGAACAGGTGATTTATAGTGGCCAAATCCACATACAGTTTGAATTGATTGAGGAACTTGGTCTCAAACTCATTCCATGAAGAAATAGACCCTCGTGGTAAATTCAAGTACCAATTGTAAGTGAATTCTCCCAAAGTGTATGGGAATAGATGACAAACAACATCTTGGTGGGTGATCTCTTTACAGTTGCAAATTTCTTTGAAGGCATGGATGTGTTCTTCTACTGTCCTTGATTCACCATATATAAACTAGATGCAAAACTTCTCTGATTTTTTGGGTAACTCATGGAGCTACCCAACAAAATTTAGGGGTGAGCTGGTTGCATTGGCAAAAAAGGTCATTGGATGAGGTTGCTGAAAATTCTAATTTTTCAAGTTCTGATTTTGCTTTATGGTTGTGATGATAGTTGGGGCAGCGGTACGTAACTGTTGTTCAAAAGAATTATGAGACTCGGTAAGATGGGAAGAGGATTTTTCTTTGTTCTTTCCTTTGTTTCTATGAGCTTTAAGATGATAGTTGAGTTCAAGGAACTCACCTCTCTTTGGAGATGATCTAAGCACTCACTCGAATATCTCTGGAGAGAAAGATCTAATGTTATCTAGCTTTTGAGTCTTGAGGCCCTCCTTCTAGCACCACTTTTGTTAAGTGTTGTTTTGACACAAGCCAACTTGCTAGGATCTCAAGATTAGATTTCCTCTCTTGAAAGAATAACAAGGTTATTCTAAAGGTTCTCTGGGATTGGATCACAACCTGCTTGGTTACTCAGTTGAAGATAAATGTGATTGTTCACGAGGAGGCCTTTGCTGGTTCATTCAAGACATCAAACTGCAAAACACGTTAACTCTCTTTTTTTTTGGTATTTTGTAATTTAACAAATGGGTGTTTGTAAATAAAATGCAATTTTGGTACTTTTGAGATGTTTGGATTTTTTTAGAATTTAAGAGACAAAGACAGTAGGGAGTAGAGTAACAAGAGATAAGTAAATAACTGAAAATGAAGTCCTACAAACATAAACCATTATAAAGCCCTCCTTGTGAATTGAATGATGGGAGAGATTTGGTGTAAATCCATGAAGCATAAATCAAACCAAGTCACAATTCACTACCCCACAGATGCAAGCGTTTGGAGAGGAGACGTATTCACTCATGCAAGATATTCAAAATTGATCAAATCATGAAGCCACCAAGATGTGCACACCCATAAGATAGATTTATCGTTAAACCCAAAGATGATCTCTTCCACGCATTTTTCACAGAAAGGTGAAGCAAACAACAACAAACTCCAACTAAAAGAAAATACAAATTCAAAGTACAATAAACAAGAGGCTCTCTGAAAATAATGAATAATGCAAGCATACATTCAATAATTTTGCATAGGTAGCAGCAATTCACAAACCACAAATGAAGCACCAAATTTATATTTTTATTGTATTAAGATTCTGACCCTTTACATTGCTTTTGTGATTACAATATATAGAATTTGATCCATGACTTTGAATTCCGAATTTAGGGCATCAAAGAGAAAAAATAATTTAAACTAAAACTTTACTAGAAGGGAAACTATTCTTAACTGACACTATATAAATTGCATGGATCTATGAACCCATTTACAATCAGTTTTCCCATGCAAGGAGGGTCAAACTCACCAAGAAGAAAGAGAAAAGAAGAAGGGGTTTCTTTAGAAAACTTAGAGTCTTCTTCTTGTTTCTAGAAGTCTTTCTTGGAATCTTCATTTGGAAGCTCATTTGATGGTGGAGACTGATAGGAACCCTTAGTTCTTTCAGAATGAACTCAAGCTGACCATCAATTAGATCTAGAGTTCAATTGGTGTGAAAAAATGTGATCTCGCTGGAAACACCCAATTTTTCAGACCCCAACCTCAACTCCAAAAAATTTCAGTGTCAAAATTTATAAGTGTTTTATCATCATACATTGGCTTGAAGTTCAAACTTGTCGGAAGCCAAAGAGGCTAAAATATCTAGAAGGTCGAAAGGCCAAAAATATGGCCAAGCCAAAAGGTCAAAAATTTGACAGGGCCGAAAGGCCAAAAATCCTAGAAGGCCAAAAGGCCAAAGGGTTGAATCATTTTGAGGGCCGAAAGGCCAAAAGGCGGATAACTGCTTTAGTGAAATATTAAGTGTTGGAGATTTCTTCTTTGGGACTGCCTTGCTGTCTAATGGGTCAATTTGGAAATACCTTTGGGTGGGCAGCCCAGAGCCTTTGTATGATCTCCTAAATTTCCTCATAGTTTATCTCTTTCCTCTTTTCCCTGTTAACCCTCTGTTCCTTCTTTTCTTTAAAGGAATTTAGCTTGGAAGTGAAGAATTGGATTTATTCTACGTGATTTCTCATCTTCATCATTTTTTCCTTTTAATAGAACAACTGTTGTAGGGCTTCCTTAGTCCCTGTACCTACCATAATGTCCTTGAATTGTTGGATCACCTCTTTGGATGGTCGTAAGATGTGCTTATCTTCATCCTGGTATAAGTCTAGGCCGATCCCCATAAAGAAGATATCTACTTCTTCTACCCATTCCAATACCTTCCTCTGCTTATCCAATATGGAAGCTTGATATTTCTCATAAATACCAATTATCTTGGTCATGCACTTAATCCATGTCTCAAATTTTTCCAGCTCCTCACCCTCATATATTTTTACCAGAATCTGGAAGCGTTGTTTTCTGATGATTTGTAAATCTTGGAGGGTGGTTCTCCATTTCCTGGTCTCTAAATCCAAGCCACCTTCCTCTGTCATTAAATCTATCAAATTTGTAGCCTCTATTAATAAAATTGTAAGGTTTGAATATCTGCTTGATGGCCCCTTCCCGTATTTCTCAAATTCCTCCTTCCAATCTGCACTTGCTTTAATGAAGGAGGGAGTTAGACCTACTGGTAAGTTTGGGGCATTTCTTTTATCCAACACTACCTGCAGTGAGGCCTCTAGGCAGTTAGGGTTGATGGGACCAACCATTTTGTGGATGAACCTCTTCAAGGCTTCATTTTGTTCAGTCAAGGCCTTTATGGTCTCTTCATCTTTACTCATAAAACATAGAGCATGTTTGAGCCCTAAGGCTACTAGTGTCTTGCTCCCATCTCTGGTAGGTTCCCCCAAATCTACTTCTTGAAATGTACAGTTTTCTAAAGTAGTTTGGGCTTGAGAGGTGCTGGTGGATGGGACCGTAACCTATGCCTTCTAGCGTTCCCTAGTGTCCTGGGTGACATAGGACATTGTCTGTGCTGGTAATATGACTTCTACCTAATGAAAAGCTTGACCCAAGAATGTTACATCCATGTTTTACCCTATATCTTCATCTGAGTAGGTTCTCCTCCTAGACTTGATCTCTTTGGTAAACCAGATGGGTCTACTAGATGCAGTGACCAGCTCATATAGATTAATCTGAAGAATTGAATCAAAATTTTGGGACCTTGGAGTCACCTCTTTATCAAGCCCCTCTTCTTGTTCTTGTCTTTGTTCAACTTTACTCTCTTTTCTCTGGTATTCTTCTTCTTCTCCCCTTTCTTCTTTGGCCTGGTCTCTCTTGCATTTCTTGCTCTTATTTTTCCTAACCTTTATCTTCTTCTCCCAAGGAATTAATAGAGGCTTTGATATTGAGACCAGTCATACTTGCCACTATAGTTTTGAGGGCTGATGCAGCCTCTTTGGTTACCGATCCTCCTGGTGTTAGGATGTGGAAAGTCAAAGGGCTTGGCGGCGGTGGAGTAGGTGTTGGGAAATTTGGGAATGGAAATGGAAGAGTAGTTGGTGGAGTTATGAGGAATAGGGGTGGAGTAGGAACAAGAGGTGGGAGAGTAGTTGGTGGTGTGGGAATATTAAGGGGTGTTGTAAAAGTATGGTTTCCTAGGGTAGGCTCATTGGTAGTCACCCCTTGAGTTATTGGACACTCTTGATCCCCGGACCCTTCATCTTCCTTATAATTATCTCCCACCTGGGGTGTATTTGGCTTTGGATTAGTGAATTGAATAGGAGGTGGAGTCAAGATCACCTATGGTTTAAAAAGAGAAGGACAACCTGCCTCATGTCCAATTGTATGCCCTGGTGTATCTTGGCCCTGGTCTAAAAAACCCTCTAGACCCTCAAAGTCTGACATCTAGAACTCATATGATCCTAGAGCATCAAAGTGGTTATCTTGCTCTTTAGGATCCTCTTGGTGCTTTTTACTAGCCTCCTTTTCTCTTCTTTTTTGAGACCTCATCCTTTTAACTAGAGGGACATCTTCCTCCTCCTCCTCTTGCAGGTCCTCCTGTATGGTTTCTAATTACAGAGGTGTAGAATTTTTCTTTCTCTTGTATGTCTTCTTCCCCTTTCCAGTGAAAGGTGGATATTGTCCCAAAGTAGAAGGTCCCTCATTCGGTGCAACATGTGCTTTCCCTACAAGAGGATCTATCTATCCGGTCATTCTTGTTTTAGAAGCCTTGGGCCTTGGGTTTGACCCATACTCTACTACCCTTTATGACCATACACCATGCTCAGCTTCTGTGGTGGTGCCTTCTTTTATTAGGGCACTATATTTATCTCTCCACACTATCTATCTGCCTTCTTGGGGGGATCCATAAATGTCCTCACAAGTATTAGGCTCATTTTGTACGGCCTCTTGATCTATCCTTCCATTTTTCTCATTACGTGTCTTGCCCAAAAATTTATGTCATCATTCTAATCTTTGTCAACCTCTGTGTTCATGATGGGTCGGTCATATATTTTGTCATCTATGTAGATGGCCTCCAGGACTTCTTCAGAGTTATATTCCCAAACTTTTAGGGGAATCAGGGTCTTTATGACTTCCTTAGCCAAGGTAAGAGTAATCCTACAATAATCTCAGATTCTGACCTCATGATCGTCTACACAGTTCATCCAGTGATCCTCCAAGTGTGCTTAGTGAATGTAAAACTTTTCGATGATGTGGTTGTATGTACTGATAGGATTAAACTGGGGTCATACTGTGTTGTAGAGCTACAGGGGGTAGTCATCCCACTCAAAAGCTAAAGATTTGTTGACCTTCATGTCTTGTAGGGTATAAGGCCCTAGTGAAATGGGAAAATCCTAGCAGTGCTTCTTCTTGTGTTTGATATGTTCATAGGCTTCTGCGAGCTGTCGGGCCATTTCCAAAATGATTATCCTATCAAATCGATATCAAGGTAACTTCTTCAGATTCACCATTGATCCTATTATCTGAATGCATGTGAAGGTTCTGAATTGTATGTAATAGGCACCTATGGCCCTCACCTTGGTTGTTGCTTCCTCTGACATCCTTTTCACAAAATCACCCTCAATAGATCGGATGATTGCAAAAAAGAAGGCATCATTGACTACTTGGTAGTCTGTGCTATCCTCGGACATTTTTTCCCTTTTCTATAATTGGGGGTATACGATGTGAGGCCATGCATTGGGATCATTTAGGCTTCCTCTCTTTATGAGCCCTGGGTAATCTTCCCTTTTTTCTAGTAGGTGCACCATGTAATTACTCATATAGAACTTAGGGTTGTGTTTCACCACCACGAGCTGTTCATCCAGCTTGTCGCTAATGATGGTTCCCTAGTCAAACCTGGACCTATGGCCCCTGAGTCTTTCTATAAGGAGAATCATCCAATTCTCTAGTTGGAATGATTTTGGTAACCCATATACTCTGCTTATCATTGTTATTTCTTCCTTGATGTCATCTTTCATGTATCCTCTCCTCAATTCTATTTTGTCCAGCTTGTTTTTGGGGAGAGGTTGCTCTAGGTAGTGATTATTAACTATTTGATAAGCCTCCTCCCCTTTTTTTTTTAACTATAAGTTTATTTTTTCTATGAAGAATTCATAGAACTTGTCCATGCCTATGTGGAGGTGGAAAACATACTCTATGACATCAAGTTGGATATCCAGTACTATTTGGCCCTCTGTATTCTGAACCACCCTCTTGTCGGAGTTGTAATGATTGGCCAGGGTCATGATTAGTTCAGATAAAGATATAGCTACTGGGTGGGCTACTGTACTAACCAGTCCTGCTAATACCAGGGAGGTACAATCCTCTGATCTCTCAGCTGGTTGTTCACATCTTGTAAGGAAGTCATCCTAATCCACGTTCCTGATATCAGTGTCAGTAATCTCACTATGCTTATTGCTAATCTTTGAAGGGGGAGTGTTCCCCTTGTATTGGTACTTCATGGGCGAAGTAATCTTTTTCTTAGGTATTCCTGTAATAAAACATACAAGTATCAGTATCTTATTATGAGAATGAATTGAAAGAAAGCTGACTAAACTAAGAAAACATAGCAAACTCTCTAAGTCACAGAGAATGCAATTTTTTCACACTTTCAGGGTTTCAGACAGAGAAGAATGTTTCGGAGGCTAAAAAGGCTAAAAGTGCAAAAGGTCATCATTCATACTGGAGTTTTTTTTGGACCTTTCGATATTTGAAAGTCCAAAAGTCTTGCGGATGCCAAAAATCTCAAAGTTTGAACACCAAGATTTGGAGACTCGGACTTGTTAGGATTTTGGGCCTTTCGGGGGTCCAAAATTCTGAAAAGTTTGATCCTTCAGAATAGTGATGAGGGACAAGTATTTTAGGGATTTAGACCTTTTGGGGTTTCATATGTTTCAGAGGTCTGAAACATTGAAATTTCTAGATCTCTGACAACAAGATAGACGACCAAGACCTGGTTTTCAACCTTTTGGAGGCCGAAATCCTGCGACAAAGGTTGCGACCCAAAAAACCCTAACACAAAAAACCAAGAGGGAAAAGCCTGACTCAGTATGAACAAACCCTTTCTAAAACAAAAGCACCCACAGGCCCCCTTAGAGACCTGGGGAAAAATAAATCCAAAATGCCCTAGGCCGGACAAGCGCCAGGGCGAAGAAAAAACCCTAAAACTTTAAACAAAAACCAGGAGGAGAAAGAGAACAAGAGGTAGAAAATGAGACCTACCTTAGAGGGGCTAGGAGCAGGGAGGATGGCACAACAAAGCCAGAGGCATGTGTGTGCATTCAAGCTTAGCATTGAAGACAAAAAATGCTAAACCTACAAGCTCTCGAAAAAATCAGAATCGAGGATGCAAAGTGTTTTCAAATTGGGGCCTTCACATCTGATAACCTACGGATCTCAACATCAGTGCTTTTGGTGGATTCGGTGTCCAAAACATTCAAAGTTTGGAGGTAAACACCTTCGGATTTTCGGTGTTTTTGGATGCTGAAAACACTGAAAGAGCCAACTTTCAGCCTTTCAGCCATTTCAGTGTTTTGGAGTACGAAGGTCCCCGAAACACTGAAAGGCCAAAAAAGGGGTTTTTTTCTTAAGTTTATGCTGACGCCTATTCTTTTGAAGCTGACCGAACGAGGACTCAAAGGGAAAAACTAGACCAAAAACCACAAAGCAAAAAAGGGGGTCCCCATGGTCAGAGGACCAAAGAAATGGGGTGTGTTTTGTGGGTCTACAACAGTTTCATTTATTATAGGGAGAGCATCAAGGGCATAATCCTCTTTCTTCAAAGGAATCTTCATGATGGGGACAAACTTTAAAAGAGTAAAAAACACAACTCATTAATTATTCATTCGTAGAAGGAAAATTAGAAGAAATATCAGTTAGAATAGTCTCCTCTACCACAATATCATCATATTTAATGTAAGTTCTTTCATGGGGGAGATATTAATCAACATCATTATCCAATGGCTCATCCCAAATAGGGTAATTATCAAGACTAGAAAAATTTCTATGAATAAAGAAAACTTTAGGAGAGAGGTAATCATAACTCACTAAAGCTTCATCCATAAAGGGGGAATTATTAAAAGGAATGGAAGGTGATGTATCATCATGGGATTCATTATCCTTGACCAAGGTATACACATAGGGTAGGCACATATTAGGAGAAAAATTAACATCAATCCTCAAAGCTTCTCCCCAAAGAGAGAGATCATTGAGAGAAAGGTTAAAAACATCTTCTTGCACTAATATGTCCTTATGAAGAAGAGAATAGTTGGGAGATGGTGATATAAGATAAGACAAAAAAACATCACATGTATTAAATTGATTCTTTTTAGTGCTAACATAATGTAAAGGCAAATTTATGGGATGATGCTTATCTCAAAATTGACACAATGATTTCATAATAATGCCCTAAAATTTGTTAAAACATGAAAAGAAAGAAATTGATGAATACAAATAAAATTAAGATACAACAATGTAGGAAATAAAAGGATGGAAATGCAAGAATGAAAGAGATAAGAATGCACAATTTTTTATGTCATATTTTTTCCTTTTTCATAAATGGATGTTAATGGAATGCAAAAATTAGATTTAAACACCAAATCAGAATAGAAATGTCATGCGTCGAGTTCACCAAAATGTAAAATAGGTGAACCTAGATATCTAAATGCACAAAATGTAGGGAAAATGTGATGTAAATATTGACTAATGCAATGCATACAAATGATATCTAAACACCAAATAAAAATGGAAATGTCATGTGTCGGGTTCTCCAAAATGTACAATATAAAATGGTGATCAAGGGGGATTAATCCAATCTCCTATTAAACATTAGGAATTTGAAGCCTCCTCAAGACAAATACGATTAACAACACCTTGATGGAAGAGATGCCAATATGATATCTATGCTTTAGGAGTTTTGGTTCCTTTTTCTATTTGGAATGAATTAAAGATAGATAAAAATATTATGCAAAATGTCTAATTATGAACTTTTTGAAGCTATAAACAATATAAATATGAAGGTAGAAGAATATTTTTGTGCACTTAGGAATAAAATAGTAAGTATGCTTCTACCGATCTGAATTTTTGATTGTTGGGATCCCAAAAATACTTGTAACTGCTAATTTGGAAAATGTGAACTGTATACTATCTATAAACCAAAATTTAGTTGATTATGGGAGGTATAGAAAACCTGAGCCATTTTTTACTTGGGAACAAAATGCCTGAGTTATTTTGTACCTTGGGTTTTTTACTGAAACTTCCAGGGATGCTTTGATAGATCTCGATCTTCCCAAAAAGTTCTAGTATCTTTGTAACCTATTCTCACACACAAAAAATGGGGAAGAAGGTTGGATAAAGGGGTTTGACTTGGTAAAACCCTTGTTTAGGCATCAACCTTGAAAATATAATGAAATTACATAAAGGAAAGATGAAATAAATCTAGATTTGAATAGTAAATCACCTTTTACCTTGATGGTGCAATGCCTCTTTAGATGTGATCATAAATGTTAATGAAATATCTTGAAATCTACAAAAACCCAAAAGGAAATCATTAAAGATAACCCTTGTGTAATGAATGTTGTAGTTTTTCATAATGCTTGATGAAGAAGAAGAAATACACTTTGAAGACTTGGATACTTGAAGACCTTGAGAATGCTCTTTAAATTCAATTACTTAATTAATAAAGGCATCTTGATAATCCTTGATGTCAAAATGAGGATAGATAGGGCACTTATATACCTCTCACTACATTTTGGGACTCAAAATTAAGCCAATCCGACCATGGGATCTAATTTCCCACCAAAACACTGAATTGGGTCTTCGGGCCAAATTTAAGTCATTTTATGGGGGAACATAACAACTAGGCCTTTGTGTACCTCGAAACATAATGGTTAGGACATTAAGTGCCCATGAAAATGCACCAATATCGAAATGAGAGCCTCGAGAGATAGGGCATATGCTAGAAAAGAAGGTACAAATGATTATGAAGTTAGGAAGGGGTGAAAAAGCCACAAATGCTAACATAGGGCTTATCTAGACCAATTAATGATTGAAGAGAAAAAAAATAATAAAGGAAATACACTTAGAAATGTGGATTTACCTCATGTTTTGAAGAAACTAAGCTAGCACAAGATTTATAATATCAAATTAAAGGTTTAATGAGCATTAGGAGATGTGAAATCAATATGAGACCCATACATACTAAAATGGGGCTAAAATGATCATCTAATTATATAAGCATACTTTTTAGGATAGTATAATATGCTTAACCTATATATTAATATAGGTTTTCTTGCCTCATTTTCTTATTTTGTCACATCTTTTACTTTCCTTGAAGCCTCTATGTCTTGGATCACAGTCAAAGCATTTCTAACACAACATGTTATATCAATCATTGATGTGTTTTCTTTTAGGTCTTTTTCTCGCCTTTAAATCCTCACACAATTAATTGGAGTAGTTTTGGTATGTGGTAATTGATCATGTTAATATTGTACACTCGTCAAGAAGGTGAGGGAGGCTAAAGCCCCCCCCCCCCACAAAAAAAAAACTTGTATGAGTATGAGAATATGAGTATGAGAATATGAGTATGAGAATATGAGTATGAGAATATGAGTACAAGGATATGGGTACCAGAAAATATTACGAGTATACTTTTTAGGGTTAGGTTAATTTTTTTAGCCAAAATTTTGTAAACTATCAAAAAGGGGTCTATAAATAAGTGATTGTAAAATTACCCAAGTGTGAGATACAGATTGTAATTTTCTCTTTGTTGGATAATAATAAAATAAGTGGACAATTATTTCTCTTGTGGATGTATCCCTTATTATGTGAACCGCGTTAAATCTCTATGTTATTATATTTTTGTCTTTCTTATTTTTGCACTATCTTATTGCTCATATCTGTTGAAACCCTAACAATTTCTACCTTCATTTCTTAGGTAGTTAACTCTATTGGCACCTTCATTTTTCATGCAATTGGGTCTCTACTATTAAAGTGTTACATCTAATTTCCTGACATTAAGTCTCTATTTCAATTAGTTGTGAAAGACAAACATACTCACTCCATTTGTCTCTAATTGACCAAAAACTTAAGTGATTTCTGTAGGACCCACACCATCCATGTATGCCTATACATGATACTATATGTTTAGGGTGCCTTTTGTCAATATGTTTTAATACCACTATGTAATTTTTTACATCAGGATAGTTGTTTCCTACAAATAATTTGGATGGTAATCAAAATTCAACGCTTGTATCTAGATGAGACCTGAGATGAATATCTAGTGTAAAAATAGTGCATCATAATTTACATCAAAGATAAAATATATGAGATGCAAATGACATGGTATAGGGGTGGAGGTGAGTGTGCCACTCAACTTAAAGTACAATGTGGCATGGAAAGGTGGTAGGAATGTCAGTGGTGAACTGCAGCTGGAATAAATAGAAAGGTTTCACTAGGTTTGTTTATTTTAATACAAGCTTACAAAAATGTGAAGCTTTTATATTAATCAAACACTTACTCCAATTTGGGGATGCAATTATTTATTGCAATGTGGAATTATTGGTTTTCCCTACCAAATGATGGTTTACTGAGAGGGGGTGAATCAGAAAATATTGAAACTTAACACTTTAAAACTAAATCTCTAATTCAACTCGGTAACTCAAATAGTAGCAGCAACTGAAACTTGTAAACACTTCACAAACTTGATGAATAACATATAACATAAGAAACTAACATCCATAGTTATCAATCATCACATGTAACATATTTAATGAGGAAACCCAATTTGGGAAAAACCTTTGCAGGAATTGTCACCCATAAAAAGAAATACTCTTCTCAAGTATGATCGATTAAGAGCCAATCCAGTTAAAGATTACAATGTACATTTGTTAGATGTGACCCTATTAGGGTATTTACCTTAGATCTATTAATATCTTCACCCTATTAGGAGTGGCCTAGTTAGAGGACTTTAAACATTCATCCTATAATGTCACCTTTCACAAGGATTTACAAAAAATACTTATTAGGTCCACTCAGTTAAGAGATTTTCTATTACAAAGATTAGTAAGAAATAGTGTACTGAATTGATCTTTGATTCTGTAACTACCTTTTGATTGATCAAATCCCTTACCCACTCTCTAAAAATACTGGCATCAACAACGCATCATTCTCTTCTCTGGACTGGATCTCCATCTCTTTATCTACTCTTCTCGGTAGCACTTCAACTCTTAACCTCGCCAGCATCTCTAGAAAACATATAGACTCAACAATATATAGGCCTTTGTTTTGCCTCTTAATCTCATTGATTAGGAATTCCTACAATTTTTCTTAACCATTAGATCATCTCTTATGAACTGATTCAATGTATCTACAACTCGGTTAAATGGTTAACCTTTACCTCATGACTTGCACTTTTCTTGGAACTCACAACTTTACTTTTTTCCACTTAATCTTTATCTCATATTTTCAAATTTATTTTCCATGACCTTATATCTTTGTAAAAAACTTCATCTTTATCCTTAGTATCTTATATATCTTTGCACCTTCACATGAAATTTGTTCTTCTCCTTGAATTCAATCTTTATTCAAACTTTGTCCTATGCTCGGTGACTCAGTGACTATCTTCACTTGATGTTTGAATTTTCTTGGTTACCAACCTTGATTGGTAACTAACCTCTGCTCGATTTTCAACTTCACTTGGTGACTAAATTTTCTTTTCTCGACTGACTAACACTTCACATTACCAACAGACTTCTCACTTCTTGGTAACTAGGCTTGTTCCCTTTACCGACTTGACCTTTCTGCTTTACTAACTTAACAACGTCAAATGTTAAGTAAAAAAAATTATACCAATAGTACCTCATCATTATATGATCTTTATTGTCTTCCCAATTAAGTTCCTCTCTGAATGATATGAAAACTTAATATAAACTAGAAATCAATTGCTTGATATCAATGACAAAATAACAACTGATCTAACCATTCTACTTGCTTGTATTCTACTAAACTCGATCTTCATCATCATTACCATCAGTTGGTTAAAAATCTCCCTCTTTGGCATTGATGGCAACACTATAACTTTATGATGGTATACTATGATCTCTCTGTACTTTCTTTTCTCCCTCTTAGCTTGTTCTTCCTCTTTGCCTTCAATCACATTCTCCCTCTTACATGTAGTCTCCTTCACTTGTGTATTCATCACTTACTTCTTTCTTCTTTTATCATCAATCACTTACGTCTCCCTCTTTGACAATTCCAAAGATCCATACTCCTAAAGTATTGTTTAGGCAATGAGTCATACATTGCATGTACTAATTTCTATTTGTATACATAAATTCTTTCACAACTTCAGGCACCACCTAAAGTGTGATCAATAGTTTCAACTCAAAATTCATATGTTCTAATGTGTCCTAGAATTAATGCAACATGCATCTTGCATTAATGAATGTTAGATAGGGGTAGGACCCCTAATTTACCTCTAAGATACTCAAAGGCATCCTTCAGTAGTGGATTGGTGAATATGTCAGCTATATGTTCTTTTGAATTCACATATTCCAACATTGCATGCTTGTCTTGTAATTTCTCTCTCAAGTAATGATACTTGATAGATATGTGATTAGTCTTTGAGTGCATTACCAGATTCTTTGTTATATTTATAGAACTTGTGTTGTCACAATAGATAGTGACTGGATTGGTGATCTCATCTTGCATACCTTCCAGTAGCTATTTGATTTATACAACATTTTCACAATTCATAGCTACAGTAACATACTCAGCCTCGGAAGTAGACTGTGATATACAACATTTTTTCTTGATTATCCATGTAACTAGTCTTTCTCCTAGAAAGAAATCTCCTCCTCTTGTACTCTTTTTGTCATCAATTTTTCCATCCCAATCAGCAACAGTGTAGACTTGCAAGTCAAAGTCTCCTCCTTTATTGTATAGTAGGCCAAAATCCTTAGTTCCTTTAAGATATCTAAAAATTATTTTCACTGCAGACATATGTGTTTCCTTTAGATTGGAATAAAATCTTTCAACAATCCCTACTACATGAGAAATATCATAACTACTATGTATTACATATTGCAACTTACCAATCATGGATTGATAGAGTGTCTCATTGACTTCTTTTGACTCATCCTCTTTAGATAACTTGTTGTCAGTGACCATCGGTGTTCCAATCGGTCTTGAGTCATCCATACCAAAGGTCTTTAGGATATCCTTTATATAATTTGATTGTGTAATATAGATCCCATTCTTTACATGTTGAATTTGAAGTCCAAGAAAGAATTTAATCTCTCCAATCATAGACATTTCAAACTCCTTTCTCATCTCCTCAGTAAAAGTTTTGCACAATGTGTCATTTCCTCCAAAAACAATATCATTAACAAATATTTCAGCAATTAAAACTTTGTTAGTATGTCATGCCCCAAAATTCGGGCATAAAAACATTAATCTATTCAAACTTTAAATTTTTATTTAAACATGTTATGAGAACTATAAGAGATGAAATCTTTACAATACCTTTACATATGCTACAAATTTAAACTAATAGAAAGTTTGATATATGATTTTAACAACATATAATAAAGCTATAATCCTTTAAGATTTATTTTCTTATCACTTTAATAGATCAAAATAATACTAATTCTGAAGTAACCAATAAAGCAATTAATCATACGAGTATATAGAACAATTTCTTTCTCTTTTATTACAAGGTAATAGTGAATACAATTCCTTCAAAATACATTAACCTTAAAACAAGGAAATTACAAATTTCCAATTCCTTTAAAATGTTTCAAGAAGAACTTTAACCAAAGTGACTTTTGAGAAGGGGGTTACAACAAAGATTTCAAGACACTAGCTACACATCCAGGAGCTTTCTCAGGACCTGTATTAACATCAAGGTTGACCATGGAGGCTCACCTCCCAACCTAGGCCTTTGCAAGGCCACCCACGAGCTAGGGGATCCAGAAATGAACGGGAGACATACATACAAACAAGTATCCACAATATCGAAACCAACAATAATTCATCAAGAAATTCCCTCCCAAGGTTTAACAAAGAGAAGGTCTCCAAGAAAC
>MU227567.1:606672-648112 GCA_018584345.1 Thuja plicata
CCCACCCCCCCCCCCCCTCGTGAGAGAGGGTCAAGGCTCCAAAGCCCCCCAGAATGAAAGAACCCCTAGATCAATGAACAAACCACCATGACATGAATACAAAGGAGTGAAAAGAAGTGAGCACTGAAGAGGTAACCTTGAAAGATGAGGTGTCACTGGAAGGCCGAGATGATGCTTAAAGGAGTAGACACGAGGATCCTGAAAGGGAACCCTCAATGTAGATGGTATGACAGGTGCGTTGACACTGTCAGCAGAGAGGAGTTGAGTATCCTCTATAGAATCCTCAACAACTGCACCTGGTGGCTCGATGAATGGAGTTGGAGGTTCTGGCAGTGCTAAAGAAGAGTCCTGCTGAAGAGAAGAAACCCCAACAAGATGAGGTGAGGCAGCCACATAAATGGTCTCAGGAACAACACAGAGGTTCAAGTGACCTGACTATCCCACATGATGCTCTCGTGTAAGAGGAGAGCTATGCTCCAATGATGGAGATGGTGGACCAAAGTGTGAAAAGGTGTAGAGATAGGTGGAATGACCAACTGTCCCTGTAGCAACAATGCCACCTGTCGCACTATCCTGAATGAAGACTGAATCTGGTGTGAACTCAACTGTCTTCCCTAATCCACTGTGTGTAATCTGGTAAATCAAGAGAAGGTTTGCAGATAGAGATGGAGCATACAATACATCATTGAATGTGCCATCCTAAATGCATACAAAACCTTTCCCATAGACTGGCATAACAGTGTTATTCCCCATGAGAATGTGGGGAATAGGAGAAGCCTCAATAGAAGAGAAGATCTCTGGAGAAGATGCCATATGGTGAGAAGCATTTGAATCCAGTATCCAAGGGACCTGTGAAGGGGATGAAATGGAAGCCTGTAATGCATGACCCTGTCTAGATGTTGAAGATGAGGTAGAAGACTGAAAATCATCCATGTGAGGTAGAAGAGGATGGAGACAAAATAGTGCTCTTCTGAAGGAGAGCTTGCAAATCTGCAATCTGTTTCTCATAGTCATCAAATCTCTTCTGAAAATAATGTGACTCATCATGAGGCCCCTTTTGACAATAGGAACATGTAGGGTTCTCATTCTTCTATTTCTTCTTCTTAGAAGAAGATGGTGGGCTAGTAGAGTGCCGAGAAGAGGAATCAAATATCTGCTTTGGCTTCAGCTTTTGTGTATCCTAAGATATCTTGGCAAGCAATGCCTGTGACTGTGAACTTGTAAGAGAATCCATCTGACTGAGCTTGGACTGCTCACAAGTTAACCTATCATAGAAGGTCTCAAAAGAGGGCATAACATGATGTGCACCCAGTGCATCCATAGTGGAGTAGAAGGTAGAAGTGAAAATCTGATAAGGGCCACAAAGCTTTGAGAGTATCAGAAAGATACACTCATCATTTGAATTCATCTTTCCAGCAACCTGTAAAATAGATCGAAGAGACTTGAACTTCATTAGGAAGTCCTCAATGCTGGTGAATGATTCAGGTACCAAGAAGGTGAACTCTACATCTATCTGGAGAGCCCTGAACTGATTCATTGTGCCAAACAAGGTGGAAAACTTGTCCCACATATCCCTAGGTGTGGTCAGACCATCCAAGTGACCCATCTGAAATATTCATGGCAATGAGGCCCATTACCTCATCCATCCTATTTATGTGCATAAGAGCCTCATAAGGACTCTATAGAACTGGTTGAGCCACATCGAGGCATGACCATAGCCCTTTTGCCATAAGCAATCTAGTCATCTGCCCTTTCCAAGTGTGATAGTTGTGAGGTGTAAGGCGAGCGATAGAAGAGTCCACCATTGAGAGAAGATAGATAGAAGTAGAAGGGTCTCTTTGAAATAAATGATAGAAATAGAATTTTCACCCCCCCATAAAGTATTATACTATCTCCCATACACTTCAAATAAGTATGTAAGCAAAAAAAACAAGAAAAAAATCTGATTTTCAGATGCCTCCACTTTGATGCCAAAAAAAACTAATCAAACAGAAAAATTTGAAAATAAAACCAGCATGGTTGGATTAGGCTCAGAAAGAGATTTCCAATGATATATCACACTTCAATTTTTTATACCATATGCAAAAATTTCTCAAAAATGGGTGCCAGTTTTCCAGAGTTGCACGGATTCTGAAAACACCAAAAATTTGAAAATTTTTGAAAAAACCCCTTGCAGCACCAAAAACCACCCAAAAAGAAGTCAAAACCACCTTCATACCTTCTGCGCTCAAATCTCATCATCTCGTGCCTCGAAAAGCATGTCAGGTTCGTACGGCTCTCTTTCCATAAAAAATAGCCATAGCTTGCTCTGATACCCAAAGGTGGTTGAATTTTATATCAAAATTTGTCTAAATGATCCTCTGAATCCATTGGTGAGGTAATTTTCAGCCCAAAAAGTGTCCAATAAAAAAATTTTCCCAGATCCAATAAAAAAACTCTTCAAAAACTTGAAACCCTTAACCTCAAAACCTACTTCAAAAACACCAAAATGGGCAGCAGCAGGGGAGCTCTGATACCATGTAGGATTTGAGAGATACAAATCCATAGAATGCCAAGAATACTTGCATGCAAATAACCTATTACAGGAGAGAAGAAGAAAGAAGTAAAAGGCAGAACTTAGAAGTTGCTCAAAAATGAGAGCAAAATTATGATCTGAGTTAATTGAAAAAGATTTACAAGGTTCAACCTATAAAGGTGAACAAAACCCTAAAGCCTAAAAAGCTAGGTTGCACATTATAATTAATAAAGATATTAATTATAATGCACCTAATAGATAGCTTAAGAAAATAGAGTAATAAATAACTTAATTAATTAAACCGAAGTGATTTAATTAATAAGTGTAAAATATAATTACTCTAACAGTTTCTAGGATCAATCATAATGGGAATTCAAACCTTAAAATCACCAAACTATGGTCTAACAATGTTAGTAATAACTGAGAGGGGGGGTGAATCAGTGGCCTCAAAAATTTATCCTTCAAAATTTAACCACTAATCAATAAACCTCAAATTATTTTGTCCCTACAAGATGTATTCCATTAAATACTAATAATGATTAACTGTTTGTTGGTTTGTTCTATCAATCCTTATTCTTTCTTGATTACCGATAGGCAGTATATCTATTTACCAAAACTCAGTAAATAAGCAGAGTATACTGATATATCAAGAATTAATTATGTAAGATACAAAATAGTAAAGAAATGAATCATACACACATAACACATGGATTTTAATGTGGAAACCTTGTTAAGGGAAAAACCACTGGGACCGGTACCCCAAATTTTCACTCTTCTGAAGTGAGCCCTGTTAAGAGCCAACCCTTTTAAAGGTTACAAACACACTGTTAGGTGTGGCCTTGTTAGAGGATTTTATACATAGAGGTTATCACTTAGTATCAGACATCTAATGTTACCATCCTTGAATCGGCCACTCTCTTAGACTATCAATAGGCATCAGGCATATCCAATGCTACTTTCATGACTCAACCTTTTTGGCACTCATTGAGATGTACCTCAATATATAGAAGACTTGTTAAGTCCTGCTCTGTTAAGAGACTTGATGCTTCAATGGTTAAACTGAAACATTATGACCTGTTCATATTGCAACTTTGAATTGCAAATTTTTAGATCTATTTAAGTACATTACCTCTCTGATCAATGTATCAATTCAATTATTTGTGCTCCACACTTTCTTCTCTGTGATGTTGTGCTCACTGTTCATCAGTGTCTTCAAAATTCCTTAGCTCTCCTTCAGCTTGATTGATCAGTATTGCATGAAGTATTTCTTCATTAGTTTCCCTTTAGCATCATCTTTCTATTCACTCTCCTTAATCCCCTTTTCATGCATTGCAAAAATGAATTAAGCTTGTCTCTTATATAGACATGATATTCATTATTTCTTGATTCTTGATTCTTGGCGTGAAAAATAATCCAGCCAATTAGATTTAAAGCATAAATCCTGATTTTTCTTGTAGATATCTTCTTGCAAACTATGCAAATTAGTTTTAAATCAATCACTTATCTCTGGTCGAATAAAACAAAGTAGACAACTAGTTAATTCCTTATTTATCTCTATCAACTAGATATTTTTTCATTTTTTGAACTCTCTATTCCGTCGGTCACCTTTGCAGTTAGTTGTCAGTGGCAATTGATAGTTCCATCGGTGAGACTCCAGTTAGCTTCGTGATCTCCATCCATCGGTAAATACTATATTTTCTTCCATCGGGTTACTCTTTGCTTTGCTCGTTAGGCATTCTATGATTTTTCTTTGTCAGCCAACACTGTGCTTCCTATTATCGGGTAACATTGTGACTGTTCCTCTTTGTTTTTAGTGATGGTGTGCACTCCATTGGTGTTGTTTGTCACTAAGTGAATACTTGACTTTTATGCATTGCTGAAAGCATAACCTTTGTTCCTTTGATTCTCTAAAGTCTTTGGCATTATGTAAATGATTGTACAGATGATATTAAGTTAACATCAATGACAATACAAACCATTAACTGATTTAATACCTTGCATTATCTTCAACTTAACATTATCAAACATTTGATCAGTTACATGTCATCAATCTCTCCCTTTGGCATTGATGACAACATACTATATTATCACACTATACTATTTGTAATACAATATGAAATATAATAGTTGAGTTTCATCAAACTACCAATCTTTTTGTTTTGATAACCGATAAATGTATGACCATCGATAAGCTCTATTTTGGCTTAGATTTGATTCTTGTAGCTCTCTGTATTTTGATGTGTTGTGTCCTCTCCTTGTGTCAATTTTTTTCCCTTGAATGTTCTTCTCTTTTGATGTCTTTTTCTCTTGTCAGCAACTCTCCTTTTGTATGGTCTTTTCACACAATTCCTCTCCCTAAGAATATAATCTCTCCCTGTTGGAGTA
This sequence comes from Thuja plicata, assembly GCA_018584345.1. Lineage (NCBI taxonomy): Eukaryota > Viridiplantae > Streptophyta > Pinopsida > Cupressales > Cupressaceae > Thuja > Thuja plicata. The sequence continues at coordinate 611,573 of MU227567.1, forward strand.
ATGTGCTAATAGATATTTTTTCTCCCTTTTCCAGAAGGATGTGATAATATGTATATTTTCTCTCCCTTTGATAGCAATGCCAAAAAATTATTTTACTGGTATCTGAAATTAATGTCTAGCAATCTTTTGTTTCCATCCATAATATATTCCTTGAATTTCCCTTCTCTATCATAAATATGTCAATATGCTCTGGTGCTTGGTGTTGATATATACATGTATGTATATAGATGTAGCTTTAAAGTTCATCTCTTTGCCTGCATCAACATTCCTGATATTCTGATAATATGTAGGTCGATGCAGCCTTCAGTCATTTTACTGACCAGTAGACAAGGGTTTGACCCCTAGTCTCTTTCTCAAGTACTCAAATGCATCTTTGGGTAGTGGCTTGGTGAAGATATCGGCTAATTGTTCTTTTGATTGCACATACTCAAGTATCACCTCTTTTTTCTGAACTTGTTCTCTCAAATAATGATACTTGATGCCAATATGCTTTGTTTTAGCATGCATGACTGGGTTTTTGGAAATGTTAATTGGACTTGTATTATCACAATAGATAATTACTGGTTCTAGGATCTTCATATGCATACCTTCTAGTAACTATTTGATCCATGCAATGTTTGAGCAATTTGTAGCAGTAGCAACATACTCTGCTTCTGCAGTAGATTGTGATATGCATCCTTGTTTCTTGTTGATCCATGTGACAAGTTTGTCACCCATGAAGAATGCTCCTCCAGTTGTGCTCTTTTGGTCATCAATATTTCCAGCCCAATCAGCATCGATAAAGACCTGAAGTTCAAATTTTCCTTCTCTTCTATACCATAAGCCATATTCCTCAATATTCTTCAAATATCTTAAAATTCTTTTCATAGCAGTCATATGTGATTCCCTAGGGTTAGTAGAAAATATAGCAACAATTCCTACTGCATGTGCAACATCTAGTATAGTGTGTACAACATACATGAGTTTTCCAATCATTGATCTATACAAAGTCTGATTTACCTCTGTTGTCTTGTCCTCCTTTGTCAAATTACATCTAGTAGCCATCAATGTTCCAACTAGTTTGGATTCTTCCATCTTGAATATTTTCAAGACCTCTTTAATGTATTTGGATTGTGTAATGAAAATACCTTCACATTGTTGCATGGTCTGTAAACCAAGAAAGAACTTGATCTCTCCACACATAGACATATCAAACTCTTTTCTCATCTCATTAGAAAATGATTTTCATAGCATATCATTGCCTCCAAATATGATGTCATCAACAAATATTTCAGCAATCAAAGTGTTAACAACAATATCTTCCTTTAAATAAAGATTATTATTTTCACTAGTCCTTACAAATCCAATACTTATAAGATAGGAATGAAGTCTTTCATACCAAGCTCTAGGAGCTTGTTTTAATCCATACAAGGCTTTATAAAGTCTATATACCATGTTTCTCTTGTCTGGATCTACAAACCCTTCTGGTTGTTCAATGTATACCTCTTCTTCAAGTATTCCATTCAGGAATAAAGACTTGACATCCATTTGATATACCTTGAATCCTTTATATGCAGCATAAGCAAGTAGTATTCTCACACCTTCTAGCCTAGAAATGGGTGCAAAGGTTTCTCCATAGTCAATACCTTCCTCTTGTGCATACCCCTTGCATACTAGTCTTTCTTTGTTTCTTGTTACTTCTCCATTCTCATTCAGCTTAAACCTGAATATCCATTTTGTCCCGATGACATTATTGTCATCTAGTCTTGGCAGAAGTGACCATGTTTTGTTTTTCTAAATCTACTCAATCTCAACATTCATAGCAGTTATCCATTCTTCATTATCAAGTGCAGCATTGGTAGATTTTGGCTCAAACTCACAAATTAGACAACTTGAGTTTAGAGACTTACTTCTTGTTCTTGTACCAGCTTTCTTATCTCCTATGATCTGGATCTCTGGATGGTTCCTTCTTACATATCTTGCAAGTACAAGTTCAGCTCTTTGTCTATCAGTTTGATCATCATTTTGTCCTTCATTATGTTCTTCATCACCTTGCACATTATTTTGATCATTGTCCTGACCGTCGGTATTTGCAGCCAGACCGTCGGTTTCAACATTTTGTTGTTCTTGATTTAAGGATTATTTCTTGAGAGCTCTACATTGTTGGTAGGGTAGGGTGTCAGGTTCCTCATTGTAAGTGAACTTATTGTATTCCTCTAGTTCTTTATTTCTATCCTGTTCATTCTTCTCTACAAATTCATCTATCTTTACATTTTCACTTTCAATAATTTTGTTAGAGGCTTTGTTTAGACATTTATAAGCCTTGTTCTTGGTAGAATACCCTAGAAAAATTCCTTCATCACTCTTGGAGTTAATTTTTCCATTTCTATCATCTTTTAAGATATAACATTGATTTCCAAAAATTTTGAAATAACTTACATTGGGTGTGTATCCATACCATAGCTCATAAGGTGTCTTTTTGGTGTCTTTCTTCAATTGTACCCTGTTCAATGTGTAAACAGAAGTACTGAAAGCTTCCCTCTAGAAGATTTGGGTGATGCCTTTCTCTATCATCATTGTCCTTGCACAGTCAACTATGGATCTGTTCCTTCTTTCAGCAATTCCATTCTACTGTGGCGTCCTTGGTGCAGAGACATGTCTTTTGATTCCATGCTCATTAACAAAGTTAGTGAACTCATCTAATATAAATTATCCTCCTCTATCTAATCTCAAACATTTTATATCCTTACCACTTTGTTTCTCTACCATAGCCTTATACCATTTAAACATCTTAAATGCTTCTGATTTATCTTTTAGAAACATAATTGTCATCATTATAGAGTAATCATCAACAATGAGAATAAAATATCTATCTCCATAATAACTCTTTGTCCACATAAATCAGTATGGACTAATTCTAGAATTGCATCAGATGTATGGGTTTTTCTTTTGAAACTAGACTTTGTCATTTTTCCTTTTTGACAATTCTTACACATGATATTGTCGGGCTTGGTCATCGTCGGTAAGCCTCTAAAATTTCTCTTTTTTCTAATATTTATCATGTTATCAAAGTTCACATGACACATTCTTTTGTTCCATAACCATATGTCTTCATTTGTAGCAATCAAACAAGTGGAGTTAGTATCATTCAGATAGAATAAGTTATCTTTTCTCTGCTCACCGATACCAATCAGATTTCTAGATTTATTGAAGATCTTTGCCTTATTATTTTCAAATGCAACTTTGTGACCTGAATTATTCAACTGAGAAACACTCAATAGATTATAATTCAATCCATTTACCCAATAAGCATTTTCACACTTTATCTGGTTATTCAATATTATTTTTCCTCTACCTTCAACTGGACAAGGTGTGTCATTACCCATTCTTACTGAACCACCTTTATAGTATTCAAAAGTCTCAAACTTTTGTTTATCACCGGTCATATGGTGAGTGTAGCCACTATCTATGATCCAAATATCATTTTTGCTAATTTTAGATATGAGAGTTGTTTCTGCATACCTTTCTTCATCTTCATCTGAATCATCTTTTACAACCACAAACACCATCTCGATGTCTTCATCAGATTCGGTGTCAGTATCATCATCCTTTCATTTTTCTAGGTAACTAACCTTCTTTCCTTTGTCCTTATAGTCTTGGGTATCTCTTCTTTCTGATTGTCGGTAGCTTTTGTAATTACCTCTATTAGACTTCTTTTCATATGATTTGTCATTACTTCTATCATCTTTTCTTTTGTTAGTACATCTTGCAGTAAAGTGTCCAATCTCTACGCAATTAAAACAAGCAAGTGGTAATTTACCTTTGTATTTACCTTTGCCTCTTTGCATTCTTCTAGCCATAAGCGCTTTAATTTCATCTTCTTCATTTTCACTATCACTATCTTTTCTCATAGTGTTTTTGTGACTTGATTTACTTATTCTCATAGAAGTTTTGAATGCAGACTCTATGTTTGGTAAGACACTATTATCAAAGTTATTCATCTCAAATGAAATAAGTCTTCCAATTAAACTATCTAGAGTAACATTTCTATTTGCTACTGCTCTCATTTCTTGAATGGAAGATACTCTAATAGCATAAGTAGGCAGTAAGGTTCTTAGAATTTTACTTACCACTGTATCTTCTTCGAGTACACCTCCAACTCCTCAAATGGCATTGACTACCTCTTTGATTTTTGTGTTGTACTGAGTATTTTTTCACCTTCTTTCATTTTGAGATCATCAAACTTTCCTCTAAGGCTTTCTGCCTTGGCTCTTAAAACATTTTTTTCACCACCATGTACAAGCTTCAATTTGTCCCACATTTGCTTTGCAGTTTTGCATTCTTTGACATCTTCAAATTCAGCATTGGAGAGTGAGGAAGCAAGCTCTATCATCATTTCATTGTGTTCATGCTTCTCTCTCATTTTTTCAATTGTTGGTGCTCCTATGGGAAACACATATTTAGTTTCTAGGAATTGAGTAACATCATTACCAATACCTGATAAGTGGAGTCTTATCCTACTCTGCCATGAAGCAAAATTATCTTTGTTTAACTTGGGCACATCTCATCTGTTCATCTTGTGATCTTTGGATTAGGTCTTGAAACCTTCCTTCTAAGCACACAAGCTCTGATACCAATTGTTAGTAATAACTGAGAGGGGGGGTGAATCAGTGGCCTCAAAAATTTATCCTTCAAACTTTAACCACTAATCAATAAACCTCAGATTATTCTATCCCTACAAGATGTATGATATGAAATACTTATAATGATTAATGATCTATCGGCTTGTTCTATCAATTCTTATTCTTTCTTGATTACCAATAGGCAGTATATCTATTTACCAAAACTTAGTAAATAAGCAGAGTATACTGATATATCCAGAATGAATTATGTAAGATACAAAATAGTAAAGAAATAAATCATACGCACATAACACATGGATTTTAACATGGAAACCTTGTTAAGGGAATAACCACTGGGACCAGTACCCCAAATTTTCACTCTTCTAAAGTGAGCCCTATTAAGAGAAAACCATGTTAAAGGTTACAAACACACTGTTAGGTGTGACCTTGTTAGAGGATTTAATACATAGAGGTTGTCACTTAGTATCGGGCATCTAATGTTGTCATTCTTGAATCAACCTCTCTCTTAGACTATCAATAGGCATCGAGCATATCCAATGCTACTTTCATGAATCAACTTTTTTGGCACTCCTTGAGATGTACCTCAATATATAGAAAACTTGTTAAGTCCTGCTCTGTTAAGAGACTTGATGCTTCAATGGTTAAACTAAAACATTATGACCTGTTCATATTGCAACTTTGAATTGCATATTTTTAGATCTATTTAAGTACATTACCTTTCAATTCAATGTATCAATTCAATTCTTTGTGCTCCACACTTTTTGCTATGTGATGTTGTGCTCACTGTTTGTCGATGTCTCTAGAATTCCTTAGCTCTCCTTCAGCTTGATTGATCAGTACTGCATGAAGTATTTCTTCATTAGTTTCTCTTCAGCATCCTCTTCCTATCCACTCCCCTTAATACCCTTTTCATGCATTACAAAAATGAATCAATCTTGTCTCTTGTATAGACACAATATTCAATGTTTCTTGATTCTTGGTGTGAAAAACAATCCAGCCAATTAGATTTAAAGTATAACTCTTGATTTTTCACGTAGATATCTTCTTGCCAACTATACAAATCATCTTTGAATCAATCACTTATCTTTGGTTGAATAAAACAAAGTAGACAACCAGTTAAGTCCTTATTTAGCTCTTCCAGCTAGATATTTTGTCATTTTCTGAACTCTCTATTCCATCAGTCACCTTTGTAGTTAGTTGTCGGTGACAACTGACAGTTCTGTTGGTGAGACTCTAGTTAGCTTCATGATCTCTATCCGTCAAGAAATACTGTATTATCTTCCATCGGGTTACTCTTTTCTTTGCTCATCAGGCATTCTGTGATTTTGCTTTGTCGGGCAACACTGTGCTTCCTATCCTCAGGTAACACTATGACTATTCCTCTTTTCTTTTACCGATGGTGTGCACTCCATCGGTGTTGTTTGTCACTAAATGAATACTTCAATTTTATGCATTGTTGAAAGCATAACCTTTATTCCTTTGATTCTCTAAATTCTTTGGCATTATGTAAATAAGTGTATAGATGATATCAAGTTGACATCAATGACAATACAAACCATTAACTGATTTAATGCCTTGCATTATCTTCAACTTAACATTATCAAACATTTAATTAGTTACATGTCATCAAATAGGTCCTAATAAAGCATCTAATCATGGGTGCTAACTTTTTAGGATGGTACATTTATCCCCCACTTTAGTGGGAGTATGAGGAAATCTAATGCTCATGGTAAAGAAGATTAATGCATAAGAAAAATCGTATTAAGGTCAAGGATAAAAAAGAAACATCAAACCCCCAAGCAACTTAAGTCTTAATTAAATCTAAAACCAAGATAAAAGAGGCATTTCTCGATACAGAGAGAAAGAGAGAGGCATGACCACTAGCCTAGTAAGGTATTGCCTTACTATCAATCAAATAAAGAGAAAGTGTTTCCAAATATGGAATTGAAAGTCTATCAAGATGTGTTATGCTAGTCAGCCCATCAAAGATGATTGGTCCTTAAGGAAATCATTGTCACCATTAAGGGATCCGAAAAGGGTGATCAGACCTAAGGAAAGCATTATCTCCAAAGGGATCAAATAAAGGAAAATAATTTCTTAAGAAAAGTGTTGTTTCCATTAAGGGTTCTAATGAAAATGATCAATCCTAAGGAAAACATTATCTCCAAAGGGGTCAAAGAAAATAAGATTAGTTATTAAGGAAAGTATTGTCTCTATTAATGGATCTAATGAAAGGATAACACAAGGAAATCATTGTCTCCTTCTCCATCCACAAGAAACATTGCATTGAATCAGCGTGTGTGTGTGTGTGTCTGTGTCTATGTGTGTGTTTGCACACAAAATTTAAAACAAGGAGTGGAGTGTATTCCCCCATGTTAAAGAAATTTCAAATGCCTTAATAAGAGAAATTTCTTTAATGGAACATACATGCACCCACAAAAAATGCTTCCACTATGAGATGCCCCCAAGAAAGGACATATCAAGGGAAATTAAAACATGACAAAGGGAAATAAAGGGACCTACTATCTCAGGCATCCACATGATCACCTAGATGATCAATGTCATCATTTGTAAGGGATATCAGAATAGGAAGAACATCACATAAGAGTCATAAAGAAGATTATTTTTTAGTCTGCATCATAGAGACCAAAAAGAATAGGTAGCTACCATTTTCATCCTTAATCAGACAACACAAAGGCACATTTACGAACACTAGCACATGCACAACATAACATTTAACAACATATAGAATAAATGAGATACAAATGGATGAATGACATGATGGATTGATTCCTTTATCACCTTGTGCCAACAGGGAAATAAGGGTCATCTAAATAAATCTAAACAAAACTTAAATCAAGCATCACATCATGGCGAAAACACATTACAACAAGAAAATACAAAGAGTCCATTGTAAAAGAGGAGCTAGTGAAGCATATTGCAAGTCTCCCATCTCATTCTGTAGTGTTTAGGGAATGTGGGAAACACACAAGAGGAGAAAAACTCAATATAATAGATGGAATAATAGCTAGTTCCAAACAAGGACCATGTTGTAAAGATGGGTCACTTTTTTCATCACTATGACTAAGAGATAGTTGTTGTGAAACATAGCTGGTAAATCATGATTAACATCAATAAGCTCATACATGCTATTGATCCAATGGATTACGGTTGGAATTGATGGCCAAGGGGAAATTCCAAAAGTGTTGCAGGAGGTGGGATTGGGTGCACCCTGCAACATGGCCTCCAGGATTTTAGAAGTTGAGTCTTCATGGTTGGTGTTTGGGAAAAGGGATGCAAGGTCACCGTTAGTCAAATATCCTAAGCTAAGGGGAGTTGAAGCACAAAATCAAAGCTTTTTTGGAGTGGCTAAGAATTTTATAGGTGGTATTTATATAGGTTTCACCTTCTTTGGGAATATTTTTGTGTCGTCACTCACTCACAACACGGTGCACCATATTCTCTTCATTGTTGGCAAGAGAACAAGAAGCCAAAGTCATCAGACATAGGGCTCACAGATTCATATCCTATCATGGGAGGCATCTGCAAGGGTATGAATTAAGGTACATCACTCTTAAAGAAAATGTAAGTCTCCTCAACAAGGGAAGTGATATTAACCACTATGTCGAGGCAGACAAACATAATTTGAATAAGGATTGAAAGAAAAGACCACACTTATTAAAAATCTTCTTCCTAAGGAGTAGGCAACAAAGAACATAGATAGAATGGACTATACCTATGAGATTTTAGCACATGATGCATTAATTAATAAAAAGGAAAATACACTGAGTACATAGTCTCCATGATTTATTAATAGAAAACATGCCAAGGTGAGGGAGAATGCCCATAAAATATTTTTTACAGTATGCACCCCTAGATGAAAGGGCATAGGGTCTTGTTCTTAGAAAATAAAAATTTCTACAAATAATAAAGTTTATTTCTTCACCTTATTGAACTAGGGTCCAATATTTCCAACCTTATTAACTCAAAAATCATTGGAGCTTTACAGAACAACCCTTGGTCAAAAATAATCTCAGAATGATTACAATTTAGTTACAATCGGTTGACATGGATTACTCAATTCCTTGTGCTATGGGCATATACTTTAATCTGATTGATTTATTGTAGAATTCTTGCTAGCTGGGCTCAACCATAAAACCATGATAGGTTGATTAAAGATGCCATGATTACATGGGGCAAGCCGAGTGTCAAAAATAGTAAAATTTTCTAGAAAAGTTTTTAGTTGTGAAATCTCCCTCAAGAAAGAATATTCCATGATGATCCATCAGTGGGCCTTGTTAATGAAGTAAGAGTGTTCTGAGGAACACATGGCAGGTTGGCGGAAGCTTGAGGAGGTGCATTGCTTGTGGAGTATTTAGAAACCCCACTAGGCTGACATGTGTCAACAAATTTTTTATTTTGAAATTTGGTGAACCGCTCCACACAATTGAAGACTAAAGGTAGACATGGAAAGTTATTAAGGTGATGTAGGAGTACATTTTGGAAGCTTTGAGGGGATCTCAGTCTGTTGAAAGTGAACCGCGTAACTTTTGGTTTTGTAGACTAGAGCCTTATCCATTGAGTTGGGAGTCAACTCAGCTTGGGTTTCTTAGATTGGTTATCTCCATGAGTTTCTTGGACATCGCTCGAAGTGCAAAAAATTGCATCCAAAGAATGAAGATCAGATATTTCATCAAAGGGAAAGCCAAAACATTCTAATAGGGTGCGGTTCAAACTAGAGAACTTGAGGCACAACACCATCTGAAAGAGGAAAACACTAAGAGAGAAACAAGGGATAAAAGTACAAGAAATATTAGCCTATGGATGCCAAAATAATATTTCTAAACAAACTAACCTAAATGGCTAAGCAATATCCAAAGATGAAAGGGGAACACCCTAAACAGAAACAAAGTGACTAAATTTGGTCTCGGCTTTGTAATAAAAATTTATATTTGATATCCCACGATGATGAAAACATTAAAAGAACATTAGATTAATATGCCAAAAGACAAAAAATAGATCACCCAGGGATTTATGTGTGTGCAAGGAGTTAATCCTTCTTTTTCCTAAGATGATGAAATGGTTTTTGCCTATCCGCTAAACTACGTAGGTGAGATTTGTCCCATAGCCAACCAGATAGAGCCTTGCTTCCAGTCAAGGTTCTATAACCTCAATGAGGTTATTGCCTTGAGATTTGCTAACATTGCTCTAGTTCCAGCTAGGCGCCCATAGCCCCGTTAGAGTTGCTATCATGACCTAGTTTTGCATTTTTTTCCTTTATGTTTTTAATAATTTACTTGTATTTTTTTATTTTTTGGCCTCCTTGGCTATAATATGGATGGATTATTATGACATCATCCTTCTAGGATGGTTTCCAAGGTGGTAGCAGAATACTCTATGACTTTTCACCTAGCGGACAAAGGAAAGACATCTCAGCGTCATTAGTAAAGGTATTTAAGTGAGAAGCGTGTGAAATCCAACTAGATATCACTAATTTCATGAAATGACAAATATCAATGCTAAATGATGCAAAAAATGTGTTATTACACAAAGATATCAAAGATGATCTTTCATTTTAAGTTGAGAGTAAATGTCTCCTCTAATGGAACTATCGGTAGCCAAATTTTGACTTGTAATTCAAGAAATAAATAAATGACAACCTTTGGAAAATGAGCACAGTACTTTTGCAAGTTGATGTGACATTCTCTCTAATGTAGAGTAAATGTAAAATTCCTATGAATATGGGGGACTTCTATATAAAAGGGAAACGTATTTGAAAGGTAGAAGTAAATATTTAGTAAATTTGAGAGCAGGAGTGAAGGATTAGCTAAATTAGCCGAGAAGCATGGACACTCCTATGAGATTCACATATCCATTTCCTCAAGAACCCTTCTTATGATTCATAGACGATGATAGGTTGGTCGTGTTGGTTAGGATGGAAAATAAATTGGTTCTCACTACCTTGAAATGGGTATTAGGTGAAGATTTTCTGAATAGTGAGTACCATTATAGGCTAAGAATAGACATTCATCAAGGTTTGTAGGCTCTTTGCTAGATCTGGGAGAGTATAAGGATGTGATAGTATTTCTTTCAGTGGGTATTTTTGGTAGGATTAATTGTGGGGGGTGAGGATGTGTTTGTTGTGGCTCAAGACAACGTCAAATTGCCTCTAGCAACCGACTTGAAGATTTATCTGGAGACAAGGGTGGATGTGTCATTCATTCCTTTTGTCATGAATTTCCTCTATCAGCCGCTCGACATCCATCCATTCTATGCATGACATGGGGTTAAATTTTTGAAAAAATACCATGACCGTAATGAGAAAATGGTCGAGGAGGAGATAGAAGAATTCTACCTGATGCTTCTATTTGAGAAAGCCTAGGATTAACCCACAAAGTCAAGGGAAAGGGGATCTTCTAACTCAGAAGAAAATGCAGGAGAAAGGGGAGATGACTTAGGAGATGATGATACCAACTCTAGAGAAGCTTGACCCCTACCTTGAAAGAGTTTTTTGCTTTCGAAAAAAAATGTTATGATATGATATGTGTAAATGATGAAAAAAAACTATTAGTTTTTGTAAAAACTTTGAAATGTGCATAGATATTGAAGATAAATCTAATGTATGAATTTTCATCATTTTATTTCAGTGTCTACATGTGATTTGTTTGTCATTTATTCTTTAGAGTACTTAATTCTTTATATTTAGAAAGAATCAATGTTTATTGTTAAGATTTGAAATATCATAACATGGGGCCTCATCGTCGTATATAGAGAAATAATTAAGAAGAGTATACCTTTCTAAGTATGCATGAGAAATGAGAAACCCCTTTTGTGTTGGTACACTTGCTCTTAACAAACAAAAAGGATTAGTGCAACTTAAAATAAAAGCAACGTTTAGAATTTGGGAATCTTAATGAGTGACGGTAATAATCGTGAATATTCCTTTGCACTAACAGGGGACTGGTGACTATATACGAGACACCAAAAATGTGTCATCCTATGCAGTATAACTTATTGAAAAAGAAACATACCAAACAAAAACAAACCTAACTATTTATACTAAATGACAACCAAAACATTCTACAAGAAACAATTTATTGAGTTTGGTAAATAGCCACCCTTGCGGCCTAGATTTTTCTTTGTAATTAATGGCTCTGTTAAAATGTGGCAAAACAAAGGTAACATGGGTATTTTCCTTCTTGGGTGTGATAATTTATAGGTGAATACATTATGACTCAACTTGGGTACTTCCTATAACATCGCGAGAGATAATGTCTCAAAATCTTTAATAAGACTCTCTTCATTCTCTGATATAAAATGGTTCTGACCGATACTTGATTTTACACCCATGGATCCTTTTCAAATGAGTTACAATAGGATATGTGTCTATGTGTTCCTAGGGCTATACAACTAGTGGTTCTTCCTCCTAGGATGCATGGGATGGCCCCATTTAGGTAGTTGGAGTGCATTCATCAAGTGATGCACAAAAGGATTCTAGCTCATCCCAGAATCGCATGTCATCATCCACTTCTATTTTCTCTCTGAGGGGCCTAGGTGGAGATTCTCGTGATGATGCCTCTTCCAAATAAGTATCTGTGATTTATGACGTTGTCAGAATGTGGATCTTGTACTCTTCAACAAAACAAGTGAGCTTGGAAAAGAGAACACTTGGACCGTTAGCCACCAGGGGAAGGCCATCTTATTTTCTTAACTATGTCAACTATGGATCTTGTTTACCTTGATCATTCTTTTGGATTGAGTGCAAAACCATTGGTCTACCTTTGAATAATGAAAATGTGTCTGACATCGAGGACTAAAAAGAGAACTCCAAAAAAACATTCCAACTAGGTTCATCTCCTACTGGGCATGAAACTTCTATGACCTCTTCATGTAGAAACCGGTCCTTTATGATAGGCTCTTCTATCAAACATGACTCCTCAACAGATGCCTCTAACATTTCCAAGGAATTCCAAAGGAGACTTTGTTGTCTTTCAATCTCGATGATCATCAGCTCGTGTTGAAGATTGGGAAACATCTCCCGAGCACTAGGAATTGGGTTATGACAAGGTTGAGGAACAACCTAATCAATGTGGTTGTAGTAATTTGGTTCCATAACCTAACTAAACCTTGACCACTTCTTATTGTGTGCACTTGTTTTTTTCATTCCTATTAAAAATCCAAATCATGCATTGACTTTGGCAGACACATTTAGCTTTATCCTACTAAGAATTCCAGGAAAAACTATTGATCCCCTAGCTTATAGATAGCATTAGTGGCCAACAAGAAGTTCCAAAAGTATTGTAGGAGGTGGGACGAGGTGTACCCTTCAAAATGACCTCCAAAATTTTAGAAGCTAGCTCTGTTAATTGGAATATTAGGTACTGAGAGGGGGGTGAATCAATATTGACAATCTTATACCTCTTTTTCACCTGATTGAACTTTAAACCATTAAACATCAACCGATAGTAACATTAACTGATAGTGTCCATAGTATTACCTATATGTTGTAACTTAAAATAATAAAGTGAATAACAGTAACACATAATCATATCCACACACCCATAACACACAGACTTTTGGTCTCGTAGAAACCCTTGGTCAGAGGGAAAAACTATGGTGGGGATGTCACCCACAACTCTTCACTATAGGAAAAAGTTTTGCCTGTTAGGGCTTGCAATATGTCACCTTCTGAGTGACTCACCTAATTAGGAGTGACTGATACATTTTTAAGTGTATCTATAGTCCTATTAAGACTACTTTGCTAACATATTTAATCCTGCCTATACGGCGTTCACCCTATTAAAAGATTTACAAAATTCTAACACAAAAATGAACTTATCAGTCCTGTTAGAGACTATCCAGTTAAGGTATTTACAATGCCTTGTAGAAATTTTTAGGATTCTTCACAAGATAGTATTGACTTATTATGTGCTTCCTTCCAAAGCTTGCAAGATCCCTTATCCTCTAAATCTTTGTTCTCAATTCTTCTCTACTTTCTGATTTGCTTCTCTGCTCAATTCATCCTTGTAACTTATTCTCTAACACAAATCTTCATAATATGTTCCTTAAGCTTTTATCTTTGAATCTCCTTAACTCATCCTTCATTCCTAACCTTTGATCTTAGGGTTAATCAAAAACTTAATCTCTATCATTCTATAAACCATTTTCATGTTCTCCCTCTTATCGACTGCTTCATATTTTCCTTAAGAATATTATTGGTCGACTTCTGATAGTGGACCTCCTTATTTTGATAACTATTCCTTCTTGTTGATAGTAATTCTGATAGCTATTACTTTTCTATTTAACATCAATGACAAAACTTATCATAATGCCAATGCTTTCCAACAATCTTCCCCTTTGGCATTGATGGCAAAAACTTTGTCATATGACATATGTCTTGTATATGCCAATATAATTCCCCTTATATTTATTATTATACTTCCCCTTTTTTTATACTTCCCCTTTTTTGGAACTCAATGCCAAATGATATTTGCAATTTGCATATCCTTATACTTTATCCATGATTAACTTATAACTGTCTCCTATGTTCTTCAAAATTGTATCCCATTCTTCCTATAGTTCTTTCAATCTAATCATATGTATGTTTAAGTCTGATGCAAGTGCTTCAAGACTATCCAAAACCCTTAACTCTTGTGTTTTTGTACAATTGTATCCATTGTTGTAATATTAGCCTTAATAATATCTGTGTGGTGCTACTATACCTTGTAATTCAAGTATTTGCATATGTTGGCTTTCTCTCTTTGTTTTTATTTCTTGCTCCTTTGAAACAATCTCTCTCAGTTTATCTGAATGGTCCATAAAAAAAATTTTAGGCTGGAGATTTATAATATGTTGTGCTAGCTCATTATGATTCCTTTAAGCTTATTGTCAATATCTTCTGTAAACTCTAAAAAATTACACTATCTTGTGTACATTGATGTAGCTCTCTTTAAAATTTCTGTTAAATTGGCAATAACCTCTAATAAATCTACTTTTAAAACTACAATCTTGGTTAACAATTGTTTTACAATGTTGTCTTCCAGTTTCTTCATTGCGTTGTTGGTTAGTCTTTCCTCCAAATCTTTTCATGATTGATTGATTTCATCAATATAAGCTTTCACTTAGTAAACCAATGATTCTTCTTCATCTACAATAACATATGGCTTGAGATCTTGAAATAGATCTAATATTCTAATCAGAATTCTCTTCTTTTGCTTCTTTTCTTTTTCCTTATCCAATTTGGCCTTCTTGTCCAGAACTCTTGTATATTCTTCTTTGTCCTTGTTCCTGTTCACTTTTCTAGGATCCTGTTTGACTTTATCAAACTCAAGGTTGTCATCATCTGTATTATCATCCTCTTCTTCTTCTTCTTCCAATTGTCTCTTCCTTTTACCTTTTGTGTCTTTCTGCTCCTTCTTTTCATCTTTATCTATATCATCATCTCCTCCTCCTTTCTTCTCATCTTTCTTTTTTCTGCTTCATCTTTCTTTTCTTCATCAGGATGCTTCTCACTGGTGTCCTTTTTCTTATCTTTGATATATGTTATATCTTGTTTCTTCTCAATGTTGGTTTCCTTCTCGATATCTATTTTCTCCATGTTGGCAAGAAAATGTTTCTTCTTAGCTGATATGGGGTTTTGCTCATGTAATACTTCATCTTGCTTCTTCATTTCCTATAGGATTTTTTTTGTACTCTATAGTAAAGGGTCTGTTAGATTTCCTTATTGTGTTACCTATGCAGTGACATGTTCATGACTTTGTTGGTCCTCTATAGTCTTCTCTATAATAACTTTATCATCTTCTCTTCCAATAGATACTTGTGTTTAAGTGTCTCATTGCTCAATTGACTTCTCTAATTCTTCAGTTATATCTTCAATAGTGACTGCATTTGTGTTTGTTGACATATCGATTGCATTAGGGGAATTTTTTATTAGCTCATTTATAGTAAATGTATCATCAACATTGGAGGGTCCAACCTCTGAATAGGTTTTATTCTTCTCTTCATTCAAAAAATTCTTCCACAATTTACTTATGTCTTGTTCTAATACATATTCATCATTTACTAGAATAATAGATGTTAATGTCTTTGTTCTAAAAAATTTCTTATACTTATCCATGTATACCTCGACATCATTTTACTATAATTTTAGAAATAGGCTCTTTAATATTTGTGTTCTCAGTTCCTCAACTCTGTGATAGGCTAAATATCATCTTATCAATAAATTCTCACACAGTTCTCTAGGAGCATTATCCTTCACATCTCCAGGATATTTTTTGTACTTAATAAAATGTTTGACAATTGTGTCTTCTATAAATTTCTTATCTTCCTCTATAAATTTTGCAAAGGTAGTGAGATTGATTCCTAACTAATTCTGTCTTAGTTATGTAGTCTACCATTTTGATCGTGTTCATTGGAATCTTGAACTATTATCTACCTGATCACTTTCCCTATGTCATGATCTCCTTCTCTTATTCAGTATACTCTTCATTTGTGTCACTTTTCTTCATAGTATCACGGGGAGTCTTCTTGTGACTTATGATGGTTCTTCTCTTTGATACTTGAGGTTGTGATTGCCTTCTTTTAGGCTTCCTTTTTTGTGTCTCCTCAATCTCTTTTTCTCCTTTACCGATAGTTGTAGGTGTAGACATTTCTTCTTCCACTTCCTAAACTTCATTTTCCTTAATCTCTTGAATATTTGGTAGGGGCTTCACTTGTGGTTGCTCTTCTATCTCCTCTAGTTGTGTACTGCTTTCACCTTCACCGCTTCCATACTTAGCTATAAAATTCATTAGAATTTGTTCTTTCTTCTTCAGAATATTAGGCTTCTTGATTTATAATGTAATCCTTTTGTAAGCTTCCTCATATACCAAATTTTTTGATTGTTGTATCCTTTGGTTTCTTCATAATGTAATCAATGCATCCAATTATATTGTTCTTTTTAGCTTCATAACTAAATGTTGGAACCAAAGATTTCATTGGTTCACATGTTGGATTCTGCATGTGTTAGTGTCTACTAGAAAACAAATAGAATCTCTATACTTCTCTACTACCAACAGGGGTATCCGATAACTTTCTTGCATTTTGATTTGAAATTATTTGAAATATCCCCACATGATCTTATTAAAATCATCTCCTGATTGCTCAATATAATTATTTATTTGATAAATTATTGGTCTATATGTGCTCCAATTCACTTCACCTATTCCAAGAAAGAAATTCTTAACATAATAATATAAACATATAAGTAGTGATCTGAACTTAACCTCTTTTTTTTTATCCTTATTCAATATTTTCATCTTGGCAAATAGTTGGTTTCTCACCATGTCTGAAAAAATCATAATTCTTGCCTAATTTGGCTATCTCGTAGGCTACATACACAATACTACCTGGTACATTGTTAGGTCAACTAGACTGGTAAACTTTATATCTGATGATCATTGTTTCAAACTATGTTTTTAGGTACTTGACCTTATCTACTCTCATTGCTCTTCCATCCTTAGATGTTTTAGTTATTTTCATCAACTCATCCATATTACTTACTCATAGGGTACAATCTTTACCTTCAACCGGTAAGATGGTGACCATATGAATTAGGTCTTTTGTTATTCTTATTGGTTTGTCTCCCTCTAACCACAAAAAATCATTATGTACGTGGCTCAAAACATATCTGATCCAATATCCATTAAAAACTTTGGGCATGAATACCATGTGTGTTAATCCTTTCAATTCCAAATGCTTATGCATGTCCTTCAACACGTTGTTTTTGCATAACACATCATAGCATATCTTCTTAATCTATACATCACCCAATTCAACAATTTTGTTGTGAATAAATGTTCTTATGTATTCAATCAAACATTACCCTCTATGGTAATGATGATAGGGCTCTGATGTTGTCCTTTTATGCTGCCTTTAGGGGGCACAACTTAAACTCAGGTGTTCACTCATCATTGATACTGATGACTACTAGGTTTTCAATTCTTTCTACCATCTTGTTATGCAAACTACTCTTGAAAAATTTAAACATCCGCCATGACTTTCGTTAGGGATTTTTGCAACTCTACTAGCTAGGGCACAAAAATACTCTTGATCACTTATGCAATAATTTCTTACCAATAATATTTGCAATAGATTGCTTTAGATTCTTAGATTCAACTCAAACGATTGCTTCTGAAAAGTAGGGTAGCAAATGAGTAGCGTCAATATGTATTTATTAATTGAAAAGTGCTCAAACGACTATTATGATAATAAATGCTCTCAATAGTAACTTTTCTATTGATAATCATTCCTTCTATCTGATAACTAAAATTTTTCACTGATAACTGTATATCTTCAAAATGATAAAACAATGATGTTTGCTACTAACTAATTTCAGTATGAGTTCTACTGCATATTTACATGAAGATATAAAATTCAATTTATAACCTTTTTGTAAAGGGAAAATAGATTTAACAATTTCTTTTAGGTCCCTAAAAAAATCTCACTTGATTTGTTTGATAATGAATCCTCTAGACTTGAGGTTGGAGGGTTATCTTTTTGCTCAGTGATTAGTTCCTTCTTGACCCAAATCTTCTTCATGTCATTCTTCACATGTTCTTGATTCGCTATTGTTTTTCCTCTGTTGTTTTCATTTCTATCTTATCGGTACCAACAATTTTGTGCTATATGTTCATACTTATGAAAAATGAAACATACCATTCCTATTGATCTCCATGGTCCTGAATTTATTCTTGGATTTCTCATTCTACAGTGTTTAGCTTTATGTCCATATTGACTGCAGGTGTAACAGTAACATACAAAGCTTCCTTCTAGTTATGTGTTATTAGCTCTTGATTTTCATTCTTTTGCCTAATGTCCAAACTTATTACAATTATAGCAACGTCCATGAAAGTGTGTACCTCTTGAAATGTTGATCAATCTGTTTCTACAAACATTTGATATATGACCAAGCTTTCCATAGTTGTAACATGTAGGTTTAGTAGATTTCTACAGATAGGCTACTTTGGCTCTTGTGATTGATTCTTTGTTGTTGATATTGATGATCCACTAATTTCAAATTTCTTGTCACTGATATATCCTATGTCAGTTTTGTCTCTCATTCTTCTCAGATTTTTCAATTGTTCATCCACATTCTACATGCTTAACTCAAAATTAGTGATTCTTTCATTAACCTCTTTCTCAACTTTCAGATTGTTGTTCAAAGTTTCAACTTCATTTCTCAGATTTTCATTCTCGGTAAGTATAAGTTTTTTTAGTCATTTATACCATGTATAAATTCATTCAATGTATTTTTCTCCTATTGTAACCTCTGAGTGATAGCATATTTGTCTCTGATAGTTTTCTCAACATTTTATTTTCCAGTTTCAAGGTCTTTTTGGGCATATTATGTTGTTCTCATCTTTTCCAATACTTCAATCATTATTATGGCTTGAATTTCAAGTTCCTTTTGGGCTTCAGTTAGGTAATCTTCCAGGGAAATGTTCCTTTCCATCAATTCCTCAATTTTTGCATCGTCTTCTTCCATATTTGTACTATTTTTTGATAGCTCTTCAATATTATCTAGTGTTATCTGCAACTTTTCTGATTGTTCCTTCCTTTTTGCGAATGAGGATCTCAACTTCTTCTTTAGATCTTCAACTTGTGCCAAGGCTTCATCCAAAGCTTCTTCCATTTTCTTCTCTCTCTTATATCTCTGCATACTCCAAGATCTACAATGAAGCTATTAAACTTTCCCTCTAGATAACTAATCTTTTATACCAATTGTTAATTGGAAATATTAGGTACTGTGACGGGGTGAATCAATATTGACAATCTTATACCTCTTTTTCACTTGATTGAAATTTAAACCATTAAACATCAACCGGTAGTAATATTAACTGATAGTTTCCATAGGTATTACCAATATGTTGTAACTTAAAATCATAAAGTAAATAACAATAACACATAATCAAATCCACACACGCATAACATACAGATTTTTGGTCTCATAGAAACCATTGGTCAAAGGGAAAAAATGTGGTGGGGATGGCACCTACAACTATTCACTGTAGGAAAAAAAATTTCCTATTAAGGCTTACAATATGTCACCTTTCAAGTGACTCACCCAATTAGGATTTATTGATACATTGTTAAGTGTATCTACAGTCCTATTAAGACCACTCTGCTAAGAGATTTAATCCTCCATGTACGACATTCACCCTGTTAAAGGATTTACAAAAATCTCATACAAAAAAGAACTTATTAGTCCTATTAGAGACTACCTAGTTAAGGGATTTACAATACCTTGTAGAAAATATTATAATTCTTCACAAGATATTATTGACCTTTTATGTGCTTCCTTCCAAAGCTTTTCAGATCCCTTATGCTCTAAATCTATGTTCTCAATTCTTTTTTTCTTTCTAATTTGCTTCTCTGCTCAATTCATCCTCTTAACTTCTTCTCTCCAACAACTCTTCATAATTTTTTCCTTAAGATTTTATCTTTAAATCTCCTTAACTCACCCTTCATTCTTGACCTTTGATCTTATGGTTAATCAAAAGCTTAATCTCGATTATTCCATAAACCATTTTCATGTTGTTCCTCTTCTTGGCTACTTCATGGTTTTTCTTATAGCTGTTAGTGGTTGGCTTCTGATAGTTGACCTCCTTATTCTGATAAGTCTTCCTTATTTTTTATAGTAATTCTGATAGCTATTACTTTCCTATTTGAAATCAATAAAAAAACTTATCATAATGCTAATGATTTACAACACGCTCTTTGTGTTTGGTGTTTGGAAAAAGGGATGGAAGGTCACCTTTAGTAAAAAACCCTAATCTAAGGGGAGGCGAAGCACCGATTCAAAGATTTTTTGGCTGGGATAAGAAGTTTCCAGGTGGTATTTATAGAGGTTTCAACTTCTCTAGGAAGAGTTTTTTTTCATCACTCACTCATGAAATGGTGTACCATGCTCCCGTCATTATTGGTAGGAGAACAAGAAGCCAAATTTGTCAGACATAGGGCTCACACATTCATATCTTGTCATGGGAGGCATTTGAAAGGGTTTGAATTAAGGCACATCACTCCTAAAGATAATGCAAGTATCCTCAAAAAGGGACACAATATGTGACACTATGTTGAGGTAGATGCACACAATTCAAATAAGGGTCAAAAGAAAAGGCCTCCCTTCCTAAAACAAATCTTCCTAAGGAGTAGACTACAAAGAACACACAGAGACTGGACCAAACCTATGATATTTTAGCACACAACACATTTACTAACAAAAAAAGGAAAAGGCACTGAGGACACAGTCCCCACGATTTATTAAGAGAAAACATGAAAAGGTGAGAGAGAATGCCCTATAAAATATATGTTACAGTATGTACCCCTGGACGAAAGGCCATAGGGTCTTGTTCTCAAAAAAATAGAATCTTTGCAAATAATATAGTATGTTTCTTCACCTTATTGAACCAAGGTCCAATATTTCCAACCTCATTAACTCACAAATCGTCAAGGATTTATTGAACAACCCTTGGTCGAAAATGATCCAAGAATGATTAAAATTCTATTACACTCGATTGGCATGCCAAAAAATTTGGCATGGATGGTTCAATTCCTTATGCTACAGGCCTATGCTTGAATATGATTGGTTTATCATAGAGCACTTGCCAGTTGGGCTCAACCATAAAACCATGATGGATTGATTAGAGACACCATGATTTCATGGGCCAATCTGAGCATTAAAAAGAGGACAATTGTATAGAAAAGTTGTTAGTCGTGAAGTCTCCCTCGGGAAAGAATATTCCTTGATGATGCATAGGTGGGCCTTGTTGAAGCAAAAGTGTTTTGAGGAACATGTGGTAGGTTGGCAGAAGATTGAGGAGATGCATTCCTTGTGGAATGTTTAGAATCCATGCTGGGCTAACACATGTCAATAGCATTGATATTTTGAAAGTTGGTGAACCACTCTGTGTGATCGAAGATCGAAGGTAAACATGGAAAGTTATTAAGGAAATGTAGAAGGAGTCTACATGTATCATCAAAATCACTAGCATGGATATCATTGTTAGTTGCATTAGGAACATCAAAAGAATCATCATCAAGAGTATCTTCTTCATCCAAATTAATTCTAATATAATCCAAGATACAAATAGAATTATCATGTTTGTTCAATTTCATCTTTTTCAAATTAAATTCCTCCTTTGGGATATACATAGGTTGATTAAAGGGAATCAAAGAGTTAATAGGTTTTTTATGAGAAGAGAGGTTTTGAGAAGCACATTGATAGGCTCTAGCATGATGTTTATAGGGGAAATCATGAGTACAACAATTATGCTTGGTTTTGTTGAAAATTGGGTTTAGTTCAGGATCAATCAACATCAGGACCTTTTCTTCTGTGGGAGGAAGAATGGACTGAACCTCACTAGGTTGATATATATTAGCAACTAAACATTTATAATATATAGGAGGTAGAATGACCTAATTTATGAATCAGATTACAATACCTGGTGTGATACATGCGGTGTTGTTAAGTTTAATATAAAAACTAGAAGACTAACAACAGAATTGCAAGCCAAAAATAAATCCATTCTATTCAAAATTGGAGTTTATACAAATATGATGGATCCCAAGGGTCACTAGAATACCTTGGAAATGAAATGAAGAGTCATCATAATGTTTATTACAAATGAACTTATTAAAACTACCAAAAATTTCAAAAAACTATATAAAAATGTAGGCCTACTTAGAGAAGGCATAACTTTCTAGTCCTGGGTCCAATTTTCAAATCATTTACTTCTTTGGAAAGATAATAAAAAATTGTAGACCCAATATTTGGAAGTTAAACCAAGGTTACCCTTTCATGGAGGAGATCATCCTATAAATTCCTCAAAGACCTTAAAAAATGCAATTTACTGAGACATAGAAAATACTGAAAAATTAGATATCAGTATTTCCCAATTCCATCCTAATCATTCCTCCCCCCTTGAGAGGAAATGGGCCCCATTGTACTAACTTTCTGAAAAAAATGAAGAAATTGTGCTTTAATTTGTTCCTCAGTTAACCACTTGCCTTGATGAGGATGCTGACTAGCTCAAACCACCCGATAAAGAGGAATGTTCTGATTTCTCAAAGCCTTTAAAATGACTTCAGTAACATGGTCACACTGGATTGGAACAGTAGTGGATAATTTTGTAGCTTTAATGTGTTTAGTAGCTTGGAAAATGTCCAACAAAGGAGGAAAATAGGGTCTCAACAATTCCACATTGAGAACTAGATGTATACCCAATAAGGGTGGCAAATTAAGTTCAAAAGAATTCTCACCAACTTGCTTCACAATAGTGTACGGGCCACAATGAAGAGGATGAAGCTTCATGTTTGGTCCGTGAAGGTGCTCTTTCTAAAGATGTAAATAGACCTTTTCACAAATCTAAAAGTGATGAGGAGTTCTATGTTTATCATGCCTTTCCTTATACTTATGATTACTCTGCTCCAAAATCTCATGAACTTGCTATTGTAGGTGTCTAATGTTATCAATGAATTTTTATGCTTTATCTACCTCCTTGTTAGTATTTAATAAACTATCAAATTGAAAAATTGGTAGTGCTACATCCATAGGTGCTAATTGTTGATACCCAAGACAAACCTCAAATGGACTATGCCCTGTAGTACTATGGAGTGCACGGTTGTAGCTATGTTGCACGTAGGGTAAGCTTTCATCCCATGTGCGAGGATGTTTTGAATGATACATTCGTAAGATATGAATGATCATTCAATTCACCACTTCTGTCTTCCCATCTGTTTGGGGATGGAATGTTGTGGATTTTGTCAACTTTGGGTCCATTTTAGCCCATAGTGCAGACCAAAATTTGCTGATGAACTTGTTGTCTCTATCAGAAATAATGCTTTTGGGAAAACCAAAATGAACCCAAACATCTTCAAAAAATAAATTGGTAGTCTCTTCTGTAAAAATCATCTTTTTACATGCTACCATGATAGCCATTTTAGAAAACCTATCTACCACAACATATACACAATCATACCCACGCTTGGTAGTTGGAAGCCCAGACATAAAATCCATTGAAACTAACTGCCATGGCTTATCAGGAATAGGCAATGGTAAGTATAGACCCAACTTATGGTGTGTTGGCTTTGCAATTGAATAGGATGCACAAGCTTGTATTTATGAAATTATATCCTGTTTCATTTTTGGCCAATATAGCTACTTTTGAAGGATAGTAGTAGTCTTACCAATACCAAAATGTCCTGCAACATAGTTGTAGTGAGCTTCCCATATCATTTTATTTTGTTCCTTAGTGGATGCACATATATGACCAACATGGAAAAGCAACCCATCCTGCAAGTGAAAATCAGAGACACACTTTCCTTCTACCATATCACTATAGATGTTAGCAGGGTCAATACCATATAGTTGTTCCCATGTGGATGATTGATGACCACATGAATCCAACACCATTGTCAAACCTACAATTGGAAGCCTACTCAAACAATCTACCACTTTTTTATTGCTTCCTTTTTATGACGAATGTTGAGGTCAAATTGTTGTAGATAAGCTAACTACCTTTTATGTTTGTCATTCTGCAACTTCCCTTGTGTTTGCAAGAATTGAAGAGGTTTATGGTCTGTATGTATAATAGTTTCCTTTCCCAGTATATAATGTTTCCATTGTTTGTAGGCTTGAACAATAGCATACAACTCCTTATCATAGGTGGGGTACCTATGTACTGTATCAGAAAAAGTTTCACTGTGAAAGGCAATAGGATGCCCATGTTGTGTGAGTACTACACCAAGAGCATAATCAGGTGTGTCAGTTTCTATCTTGAATTATTATTGCAAATCTGGGAGGACCAGTTTTGGTGTTGAACATAATATTTTCTTTAACTCTTCAAATGCTTGTTGCTTTGCTTCTATCCACTGAAATTTTTCTTGTACTCCACCCCTTAGTGATTGATTTCAGAGGCCATTATATGTGAGAAAACAAAAACAAATTTGCGATAGAAGTTGGCTAAACCCAAGAAGCTGCAAAGCTCTGTGAAATTTTTAGGAGATGGCCAATCTCTAATTATTTGAATCTTTACTGGGTAAACATGAACACCCTCATTATCAATGATATACCCTAAGTATTGAATACTCTGCATACCAAAAGAGTACTTATCAATGTTGGTATAAAGTTTTTGTTGTTGTAGAGTTGAAAGCACTTGTTCAACATGTTGCAAATGCTTAGACCAAGTCTTGCTAAAGATGAGTATGTCATCCAAATAAACAACCACAAAAGAATCAATGAATGGTCTAAGAACATCATTCATCAACCTTATAAATTTTATTGGGGCATCTGTTAGGCCAAAAGGCATAACCAACCATTCAAACAAACCTTCCTTACATTTAAATGTAGTCTTCCACACATCTGTTGGATAAATTGGTACTTGGTGATATCCATATTTCAAGTTAATTTTTGTAAATAACTTAGCCCCCCTAAATTGGTCCAACAAATCATCAATTTGAGGGATTGGATATCTATTTTTCACACTAATTTTGTTCAATTCCCTATAATAAATACAAAGTCTCCATGTCACATCTTTCTTTTTAGCAAGGACAATTGGACTGCCACATGGTGAAGCACTTGGATGAATATTTCCTTTCTGAATCAACTCTTGAATTTGTCTCTTGGTTTCATCATTTTCCAAAACCGACCTTCTATATATTGGCTCATGTGGTGTAGTGTGCCTGGGACTAAATCAATAGAGTGCTTGACTTGACAGTGTGTCAGAATTCCCACTGGTGATTTAAACACACTATGATATTCTTTCAAAATTTTATCCATCTGATTTTGTTGATTTGTTGTTATGGCTACCTTAGCATGTGTATTAAGGACAACCAATTTTTTTAGTTCAGGGCAAACCATGAGCAGAACAAAAGCTCCAGTTTGAGCAATAAAATGTTTACATTGTTTCACACTAATCAGAGAAGCAGTTTGTGTTGGACATACCTCTGGTATTTGATACCTCTTCCCACCAAGCTTGATTGTAACACTATGTGGCCTAGATTCATACACTCTATGCCTCTGATACATGTAAGGTTTCCCCAGCAAGACATCACATACATCCAGCGGTGCTACATCACATATCACTTCATCCTTGAAAGGCTTGATTGAATATGTCAAAAGATACTATTGATTTATTTGAATATATTTTCCCTCATTTACCCATCCCATAGAGTATGGTTGTGGGTGTCTTGTCACTTTCAAATTCAATCTTTTTACTTTCTCCCTAAATATCAAATTCTTTTGGCTCCCGCTGTCAACAATAAAATGTAAAGGTTTTCCATCAACCCACATCTGTGAATGAAAAAGTCTATCTTCATCTTCATGATGCATTACTTTAGCAGTTGCAACTATGGCATATGGGTCTGCTTCTATGATAGAATTATTCTCCTTTTTCTCAGAAGTATTTATTGGTGATTATTCAGATTCACCTTCCTCTCCTCGTATTTTAGTCATGAGATTTTTAATACTTTGACAATCCTTTGTATTATGGGTTGGGGACTTATGCATCTCACACCACATCCTTTTATTTGTCTGTGTATTTTTTACATCCCACCATGTGCTCTTAGGTGAGTTTGATTGAGGTTCCTTGGTCACCTGTTTTCCTGCAGATTTATTGTCACCTTCAACCCTTGGCTTATTATTTGCAAAGTAGTCCCTCTTCCCTTTCTGCTTGGATTTCTCTTCAATTTTGGTAGCATATTTATAGGTAGTTATTAATGTCTCAATATTCAAAAATTCCATCTCTATTTGAATATACCTATGAATTCCACTACAATATTTTAGAATTCAATGCTTCTCTGAATCCTCAATACCAAGTTTTGTTGAAAGTGAATGGAATGTGTTGGTGTAATATTGCACAGACTAGTCCCTCTTCTATCAAAGTAGCTGCCATTCTATGTATTTTTGTTCATAAACATCCTTAGGAAGGTATGCTTCTTTTATGTATTCGACAAATTCTCCCCATGTGGGCTTCTTATCAAGAGATATTTCCAATCCATTCTCATTAGATAATTCTCATTCTTTATTTGCTAATTTGGATTCCCAAGATAATTTCACATGGGTTTTAGCTTTGAGGAGAGAAATGTTATTTTTTTGCATCTAATAAATTGTTTACATAAAAATATCTATCCAATTTTGATAACTAGTTATCAACACCTTTAGCATCAACTTTTCCTTCAAAATTTGGGATGTCAAAATTTACCTGCACTTTGAAAGGGGTATTTCCATGAAAATTTGTTCTTGATTCAGAGGGTTGTTGATTATGTATAAGGAGTGAAAATTGACTCATCATCTCCTCTTGTTTCTTATTTAAAGCATCTTCCACCAACTTCTTAATTGCATCGTATGACATCTTCAATCGTGTGCGCCTCAAAGGTGGATAGTTTGACAAATCTTGTGTATCCAATCCTAATCTTTGGTAGGAGGACCTTGTGTAAATTGGCATAATAGAGTGTTCTCACTCCGATACACTGATCTGAATTATGAATCAGATTACAATACTTAATGTGATACCTGCGGTATTGTTAAGTTCAATATAAAAACCAGAAGACTAACAATAGAATTGCAAGCCAAAAAGTAATCCATTCTATTCAAAATTGGAGTTCATACAAATATGATGGATCCCAAGGCTCACTAGAATACCTTGGAAATTAAATGAAGATTCATCATAATGTTTATTACAAATAAACTTATTAAAACTACCAAAAATTTCAAAAAAAACAATATAAAAATGTAGGCCTACTTGGAGAAGGCATAACTTTATAGTCCTAGGTCCGATTTGTGAACTGTTTACTTCATTGGAAAGATAATAAAAAATTGAGACCCAAAATTAGAAATTGAAACCAATTTTACCCTTTCTCAAAGGAGATCATCCCATAAATTCCCTGAAGACCTTCAAAAATGCAGTTTACTAGGACATAGAAAATACTAAAAAATTAGATTTCAGTATTTCCCAATTCCATCCTAATCACAGAACAAAAGCATATATAGGAGGTGTAGGTGGTGTATGAATAATTCCATGTCTAGGACAAGGATATGGAACATCCTTAGTATTTCTAAGCTCACAAATATTTTGGTTTTTATATTTTTTATATTGATCAAAATAGATTATCTTTGTGGGATTAGTTGTTTGAGGCGTAGAAGGCCAAAAGAAATCAAGGTCAACGGACTCTCAAGGTACTAAGTGTTGATAAATATTATGATTAACATTTATGATTTATTCATTATGGGGGAATTTCAAACACTTATGGATATGAGGGGATAAAAATTTCATGGAAGTAAGCCACGAAAGACCAAGTTTTACTTGAAATTGACCAAGAGTTGGGATGACTACAAAGGTGACATCTAGAGTTTTCCCACCAAATTCTACAGGAAAAGAAATAGAACAATGAGTAGGAAAGGTGAAACCATTAAAATTTTGGATCATCCAATCAAATTTTTCATAGAAATCATGTTGTAATTTAATGACATGTAACTGATTGAATGTTTGAAGATGTTAAGTTGATCACCAAAATGCAGAAAGATAATGCAACACATTAAATTAGTTAATGGATTGTATTTTCATTCATGTCAACTTGATATAATCTAATAGGTTATAATCAAAGTGTTAAAGACTTTAGAGAATCAAAGAGATAAATATTATGCTTTTAGTAATGCATAAAAGAAAAGCATTCACTAAGTGCCTTCAAACATCGACGACTAGTGGAACCCAACGGACAGAGACAACCGAAAGTTAAGTCACAGTGATGCCCGAGAAAATAAACTGATGAGCATTACTGAAGAGAAGAATCAAAAGCATCATTGATGGCCAAAATTATAGTGTTAACCGATGAGCAAGACTTTGTAGTGAAGACCGAAGGATAGACAACCTGGACGAACAGACAACACCAACGGAGTAGCCCAAGGAGAACTGAAGTGTTGAATGAATCTATCAAAGAGTTAAATCACCAAAGTTAACTGGAGTTTAGAAACAACAAAATATCTAGCTATCAGAGCTAAAAATAGACTTAACTAGTTGTTATAATTGTTTTCATTAACAAGATAAAGCCAAAGATAAGTAAAAGATTTAAAGTTGTTTTATCCAATTGGCAAGAAGATTTCTATGAGATAAAATAGGAGTTATGCTTTAAATCAGGATTGGCTAAGATTGCAGATCACGCCAAGAAAAAGAAAATCAAGAAGAGAGAAACGGTGATATCATGTCTATAAAGATACAACTTAATTCATTATGAATTAAGGGGAGTGAATGAAAAAGAGGATGTTGAAGATAAACTGATGAAGAACAACTTCATACAGTCTAGATCAATCAAGCTGAGGAAAGAGCTAAAGATTTTTGTGGACACCGAGAAATAGAACACAACATCACCAAGAAGAAACAAAAGTGGAGAAAAGGTATTGAAAATATATATTTATTAGAATGGTTTAATGAGATTACAATAGATCTGAAAATCTACAAGTATAAGTTGTATATGTGAACAGATCATTTACTGTTTCAGTTTAACCATTTATTCAGAAAGTCTCTTAACTGAGAAGGATTTAAAGATCCTTTCTATATTAAGATACATCCCAAGGAGTATCAAAAATTTTGATCATGAAGATAGCATGAGATGTCAGATACCGTTTGACAAACTAGGGTTTGGTCATAGAAGGTAGCATAGAGATGCTCGATATCAAGTGACAAACTAATCTTTTAAATCCTTTAACAAGGTCACACCTAACAATGTGTTTGTAAACTTTAACAGGGTTGGCTCTTCACTGAGCTCACTTTAGAAGAGTGAAAATTTTGGGTTACCAGTCCCAAGTGATTATTTCCTTTAACAAGGTTTCCACATTAAAAATCCATATGTCAATGTGTTTATGAGTCATTACTTTAGTGTTTTGCATTACACATAACTAATCTGGATTGATCGGTATACACTAAGCTATTTACTGTTATTCGGTAAATGAAAGACTGTTATTTTTTAAATATAAAGAATAAGGTTTAACAAAGCACTCTGAGCAGTATTTATTTGATAAGTATATTTGAAGGCATTCATCTTGTAGGACTCAAGATAACTAGAGGCTTAATATTGTGGTACTAAGTTTTTGGGTTGATTAATTGGAATATTTTTAGGCCACTAATTCACCCCCCCCCCCCCCTCTCAGTTATTACTAACAATTGGTATTAGAGATTGTGTGCTTAGAAAGGGAGTTTAACAACTCAAGCAAAATATCACAAGATAAATAAACGAGATGTGCCCAAGTTGAATAAAGACAACTTTGCATGATGGAAAAGTAGGATAAGCCTCCACCTATCAGGATAGGTATTGGTAATGATGTTACTCAACACCTTGATACTGAATATGTGTTGCCTACAGGACCTCATATTCTTGAGCAATTGAGAGAAAAGCATGAGCACAATTGCATGATGATAGAACTTCCTTCCTCACTCTCTGATGTTGAGTTTGAAGATGTCAAAACCTGCACCTCTGCAAAGAAAATGTGGGATAAGTTAAAGTTGGTACATGGAGGAGATGCTAATGTACTAAGAGCCAAGGTAGAAATCCTAAGAGGGAGGTTTGATGACATAAGGATGAGAGAAGGAGAAAATATTACTCAATATAGCTGCATAATCAAAGAGGTAATCAATGTTATCTGAGGAGTTGGAGGTGTACTTAAAAAGGAGACAGTGGTAAGTAAAATCTTAAGAACCTTACTGCCTATATATGCTATTAGATTTTCTGCTATACAAGAAATGAGAGCAATTGCAAACAATACAGTTACTCTAGATAGTCTGATTGGTAGACTAATTTCATTTGAGATGAATAACTTTGATAATAGTATCTTACCATCTATAGAATCTACATTCAAATCTTCTTTGAAAATAAATAAGTCAAGTCATAGACACACTATTAGAAATGATAGTGAAAGTGATAATGAGGATCAAGGACTTGATGAGATTGAAGCACTAATGGCAAGAAGACTGGAGAGAGGCAGAGGTAGATACAAAGGTAAATTACCACTTGTATGTTTTAATTGTAAAGAGGTTGGACACTTTGTTGCAAGATGTCCTAACAGAAGAAAAGATGATAGAAGTAATGACAGAACATATGAAAAGAAGTTTGACTGAGGTGATAACATAGATTATTGAAGAAACTAACAAACTGAAAGAAGAGATACACGAGACTACATGGATAAAGGAAAGAAAGCTTGTTACCTAGTCAAGAATAGAGCTGATGATACTGACACCGAATATAAAGAAGACATTGAGATGGTATTTGTAGCCATGAAGGATGATTTAGACGAAGAAAAATAAAGGTATGTAGAAACTACACTCATATCTAAAGTTAGTAAGAATGATGTCTAGATCATAGATAGTGGTTGCACTCACCACATGATTGGTGATAAGCAAAAGTTTGAAACTTTTGAATACTATAATGGTGGTTCAGTAAGAATGGGTAATGACACACCTTATCCAGTTGAAGGTAAAGGAACCATAATGTTGAATAACCTGATCAAATGTGAAAATGCTTACTGGGTAAAAGGACTGAATTATAATATGTTAAGTGTTTCACAGCTGAACAATACAGGTTACCGAGTAGAATTTAAAAATAAGAAGGCAAAGATCTTTAATGAATCAAGAAGGTTGATCAGAACTGGTGAGCAAACAAAAGGTAACCTTTTCTATCTTGATGACATTAACACCACTTGTTTAATGGCTAGAAATGAAGACATATGGTTGTGGCACAAAATATTGTGTTATGTGAATTTTGACAACATGATAAAGATAAGAAATAAAAGGAATGTCAGAGGCTTACCAAGCATGTCAAAGCCTGAGCATATCATGTGCAAGAATTGTCAAAAAGGTAAGATGAAAAAGTCTAGTTTCAAGAGTAAAAATCATACATCTAATGCGATTCGATAATTAGTCCATACTGATCTATGTGGACCCATGAGGACAAAGAGTTACTATGGAGATAGGTATTTCATTCTCTTTGTTGATGATTATTCTAGAATGATGACAGTTATGTTCTTAAAAGATAAATCAGAAGCATTCAAGATGTTTAAGTGGTATAAGGCTATGGTAGAAAAACAAAGTGATAGGAAATTAAAAGTCTTAAGGTGAGATAGAGGACGGGAATTTATTTTAGATGAATTCACAAATTTTTTTAATGAGCATGGAATTAAAAGACGGGTATCTCCACCGAGAACACCATAGCAAAATGGAATTGTTGAGAGGAGAAACAAACCAATTGTTAATTGTGAAAGAACATTGATGATTGAGAAAAGCATCACTCAAACTTTTTGGAGGGAAGTTGTCAGTATTCTTTTCTATACATTGAACAGAGTATAATTGAAGAAGGACACAAACAAGAAACCCTATGGGCTTTGGTATGGTTACACACCCAATGTAAGTTACTTCAGAATCTTTGGTAGTCAATGTTATATTTTGAAGGATGATAGAAATGGAAATTTGACTCCAAAAGTGATGAAGGTATCTTTCTAGGGTATTCCACCAAAAGCAAGGCTTATAAATATCTTAACAAGTCATCTAACAAGATCATTGAAAGTACAAATGTAAAGATAGATGAATTTGTAGAAAGGAATGATAAGGAAAGTAGAAAAGAACCTAAGGACTACAATAGGTTTGTTTATATTGAAGAACCTGACACTCTACCAGAGAAACAGTGTATCACTCACAAGCAATAGAACATTGCACCTAAGCATCAGGATGCAATTACCAAAAATCAGGATAATACTCAAGATGATGTACCAAGCGATGGAGATCAGAATGAAGGTCAAGAAGATGATCAGAATGATGGACAAAGAGATGAACTGAAACTTGCCAAGTATGTCAAAAGACATCATCCACATAATCAAATTATGGGAGACAAAAAGGCTAGAATGAGAACAAGAAGTAAGTCACTAAACACTAGATGTTTACTTTGTGATTTTGAGCCTAAATCTGTTAATACTGCACTTGATAATGAAGAATGGGTTAGTGCTATGAATGAAGAAATAGAACAGATTGAGAAGAATAGTACATGGACACTAGTACCAAGACCAGATGACAAGAATTTCATTGGTACCAAATGGATATTCAGAAACAAGGTGAATGAGAATGGAGAAGTCACAAGAAATAAAGAAAGATTAGTATGCAAGGGGTATGCACAAGAATAAGGTATTGATTATGGGGAAACCTTTGCACCCATTGCTAGAATAGAAGGAATTATAATCTTACTTTCTTATGTTGCATTCAAAGGATTCAAGGTATACCAGATGGATGTCAAATCTGCATTCCTAAATGGAATACAAGAAGAAGAGGTATACATTGAACAACTATAAGGGTTTGTTGATCCGGACAATAGGAACATGGTACGTAGACTACATAAATTCTTGTATGGATTGAAACAAGTACTTAGAGCCTGGTATGAAAGACTTCACTCCTATCTCATTAGCATTGAATTTGTAAGAACAAGTGAAAATAGCAATTTGTACTTAAAAGAAGATATCGATGGTAATATTCTGATTGCTAAAATATTTGTTGATGATATCATTTTGGGGGGAAATGAAATGTTATGCAAATCCTTTGCTAATGAAATGAGAAAAGAATTTGAAATGTCTATGTTTGGAGAGATCAAATTCTTTCTTGGTCTACAGACTCTTCAACAAGATGCAGGCATATATATCACTCTATCCAAATACATCAAGGAAGTGCTGAAGATATTCAAGATGGAAGATTCCAATCCAGTTGGAACACCTATGGCTACTGGATGTAAGCTGAAAAAAGAAGACAAAACAAATGAGATAAATTAGACCTTGTATAGATCAATGATTGGCAAACTAATGTATGTTGTTCAAACCAAGCCAGATATAGCACATGCAGTTGGAATAGTTACAAGATTATCTGCTAATCCCAAAGAATCACATATGACTGTTGTCAAGAGAATTCTAGGATATCTGAAGAACACCAAGGACTATGGCTTATGGTATAAAAGAGAAGGTAAATTTGAGCTACAAGTCTATACAAATGTTGATTGGGCTGGAAACATTGATGATCAAAAGAGCACAACTGGAGGAGCATTCTTCATGGGTGATAGACTTGTCACATGGATCAGTAAGAAGCAAGGATGTATCTATTAGTCTACTATAGAAGCAGAGTATGTGGCTGCTACTGCAAATTGCTCCAATGTTGCATGGATCAAACAGTTGCTGGAAGGTATGAATATGAAGATACTTGAACCAGTGATTATATATTGTGATAATACCAGTCCAATTAACATTTCTAAGAATCCAGTCATGCATGCTAAGACTAAGCATATTGCTATCAAGTATCACTATCTAATAGAACAAGTACAAGTAAAGGAAGTGATACTAGAATATGTTCAATAAAAGGAACAATTAGCTTATATATTCACCAAGCCATTACCAAAAGATACATTTGAGTACTTGAGACAGAGACTAGGGGTACAACCCTTGTCTATCAGTCAGTAAGTTGACTAAGAGGATGCATCATCCTACACACAATCACAAGATCATTCATGTTTATGCAAGCACCAAGATGAACAACAATAGATACATCTGTACACGGCAAGGTACAAATTTGCACCGAACACTAGAGACAATTTATTACTGATGGATAAGGAAATTCAAGGAGTATATTATAAAAAGGGAATGGAAGATGATATAGAAGAAAATTGTTTGGGATTGTTGTCAAAGGGAGAGAGATTCTCATTATCAGAAAGGAGAGAGATTCTCATTATTATCAGAAAAATATTATATCATTATCCATGAAGAGAATTTCCTAAGAATCAAAAGGAAAAGTTAATCTTTATCCATAGGGAGAGATTACATATGAAATATCCATCTAAGGGAGAGAGTTCATACAAAGGGAGAGATTGTTGTCAAAGTTAAAAGAGATTATCAAGAAGAGGAATAGTCAAGGTAGAGCACATATTGAAAGAAAAATAGAAGTTGCTACATTTATCCAGTGAAGGGATTAAAGATTAAAGAAATCCACTCTGCAAGAAATAAATCAAAGCTATTTTGAGCTTACCGAGAGCCAATCATTTGTAATAGTTACAATAAGAAAGATTGGTGAAACTTTTATATTTCATATTGTAGTAGTAATAATATAGTGTGATAATGTAGTGTGTTTCCATCAATGCCAAAGGGAGAGATTGATGACATGTAACTGATTGAATGTTTGAAGATGTTAAGTTGATCACCAAAATGTAGAAAGATGATGCTAGACATTAAATTAGTTAATGGATTATATTGTCATTGATGTCAACTTGATATAATCTAATCGGTTATAATCAAAGTGTTAAAGAATTTAGAGAATCAGAGAGAAAAATATTATGCTTTTAGTAATGCATAAAAAACAAGCATTCACTAAGTGACTTCAAACACCGATGACTAGTGGAACCTGATGGACAAAGATGACCGAAATTTAAGTCACAGTGATTCCCGAGAAAAGAAACCAATGAGCATTATCGAAGAGTAGAATTGCAAGCATTATCGATGGCCATAATTACAATGTTAACCAATAAGAAGAACTTTGCAGTGAAGCCGAAAGGACAGACAACCCCGACGGATAGACAACACCGATGGAGTAGCCCAAGGATAACTGAAGTGTTGACCAAAGCTATCAAAGAGTTAAAACACTGAAGTTAACTAGAGTTCAGAAACAAAAAAGTATCTAGCTGGCAGAGCTAAACATAGACTTAACTGGTTGTTATCATTGTTTTCATCGACAAGATAAAGCCAGAGATAAGTAAAAGATTTAAAGTTGTTTTATCCAATTGGAAAGAAGATTTCTATGAGCTAAAATAGGAGGTATGCTTTAAATCAAGATTGGCTAAGATTGTGGATCACAACAAGAACAAGAAAATTGAGAAGAGAGAAATGGTGATATCATGTCTATAAAGAGATAACTTAATTCACTGTGAATTAAGGGGAGTGAATGAAAAAGAGGATGCTGAAGAGAAACTAATGAAGAACAACTTCATATATTCCTGATCAATCAAGCTGAGGAAAGAGATAAATATTTATGTGGACACCGAGCAACAAAACACAACATCACCGAGAAGAAGCAAAAGTGGAGCAAAGTTATTGAAAAGATATACTGATCAGAATGGTTTAATGAGCTTACAATAGATCTAAAAATTTGCAAGTATAAGTTGTATATGTGAACAGATCATTTACTATTTTAGTTTAACCATTGATTCAGAAAGTCTCTTAACCGAGCAGGATTTAAAGATCCTTTCTATATTAAGATACATCCCAAGGAGTATCAAAAAGTTTGATCATGAAGATAGCGTGAGATGTCAGATACCATTTGAAAAACTAGGGTTTGGTCATAAAAGGTAGCATAGAGATGCCCAATATCAAGTGACAAACTAATCTTTCAAATCCTCTAACAAGGTCACACCTAATAGTGTGTTTGTAAACTTTAACAAGGTTGGCTCTTCACCGAGCTCACTTCAGAAGAGTGAAAATTTTGGGTTACCGGTCCCAAGTGTTTTTTTCCCTTAACAGGGTTTCCACGTTAAAATGCATGTGTTAATGTGTTTATGAGTCATTACTTTAGTGTTTTGCATTACACATAACTAATCTGGATTGAACAGTATACACTAAGCTATTTACTATTATTCAGTAAATAAAAGGTAGATATTTGGTAAACATAAAGAACACTACAACATTTGCGGTCAAATTCTGACGCCAATTTGCAATAGCACTACCATTTGTGTGTGATTTTTGTGTTTTTTTTCAAGTTGTAGGACCCCACTCATTTTACCTCCTATGTTTGACATCCTGAAGGACGCAAGGGGGAACTACCCTTGAATTCATGTCTATGTTTGATCCCACGCGAGATGACACCCTTTGGAGAGACCTCTTGTC
>MU227567.1:679709-700172 GCA_018584345.1 Thuja plicata
TTGGATGAACTAATTTGGTAATACCAATTGTTTTACATTTATTTGGCCAACCGCTAATGAAATTATCCCAATAAAGCACATGAAATCATGGTTCCAAAATAAGTAAAACCACAATTACTAAAAATAGGGACACTAGGATCACTAAACTCTTAAAAAAACTAAAGCAACACTAAAAAAATACATGCGATGTTGAACTGTCAGAAACTGTTAACGGCTCGACATCGCATGTATAGTAAATTCGTCGCACATCTGTCGTAATTGTGACACTAAAACTGTGATGCCTAGGTGTCGTAATAGCGACAGATAAAATGTAACGACAACATGATAAACATTATAGCTAGCTTGTATTGCGACACCTAGACGTCACTTTTTTCAGACGTGCGATGAATTTTCTATACATGCGATGTCGAGCCATCGGTGGCTCGATGTCGCATGTATAGAAAATTTATCGCACGTCTGAAAAAAGTGATAGCTAAGATGCGACGCCTATGTTTCATAATAGCGACAGATAAAATGCAACACTGACATGTTGTAATAGCGACATCTAAAATATGTAACAATAGCATGGTAACCATCATAGCCGGCTCGTATTGTGACGGTTAGTACCATCGCAATAATGATAGATGGTTCAGCCGTTGTTGTTTCCGACACCAAAACTGCAACAATGGTCTCTATTGCTTGGCTAACGGGATGGTGTCAGAAAAGTGACACATAGCCATTGAAAAATGGTCCAAAATGTTGCAATGGAATAAGGTTTAACATAGCACTCCGAGCAGTAGTTATTTGATAAGTATATTTGAAGGCATTCATCTTGTAGGACTGAAGATAACTAGAGGCTTAATATTATGGTACTAAGTTTTTGGGTTGATTAATTGGAATATTTTTAGGCCACTGATTCACCCCCCCCTCAGTTATTACTAACATAAATTATCTATTGTAAATATGTTCTTTAATTATCATATCCACCATACAAGTAGGGTCAATAAGAACACCACAAGAATAGAGATCTATAACCTTTTCCACAATGTAAAGATGACTATAAGGTGATTTAATTATCTCACTAGGGTCAAAGGTAATGAAAATCTCATGTTGGGATTTGGGTTTAGGTTGAGATTTAGATTGATCAATGAGGTTGAAAATGTTATTGGCTTTAATATACTTATCATCATAGTCAACAACATGGGTAGAAGAAGATGAAAAATATTGGGTAGACACAATGTTATTGATTGAATGCGACGAAAAGGGATTGGTATAGATTTAAAAAATTTGTTTGGGAGGTGCTATGGATTTGTTTCCTTGATCATTCACACCCTCAAAAGATATAGTATTAGAATCAATGAGGTCTTGAGTAACAAATTTCAAACAGAAAAACCTTTTAGTATCATGACCGGGTTGATGATGGTATTTACAAAAAGCTTTGTGATCAAAGTATTTGGGAAAAGGTTTGGATGTGTCAAAAAATCTAATAGGGAGGAGAGTTTACACTTTATCATTAATCAAATTCAACGTCACATTATGCAAAGATTCAAAAAGATGAGTAAAAATATGATAAGTTTTAAAGACATATGACAAAGGAGCTACACCTTTGGATGTTGATGCCACTTGCTCATCAACATTTTTGGATGAATTATTGATTTTAAATAAGTTCTTTGGTTTTTGAAACTTTTTATAGGATATGGCATCACTCTTATCAACCAGAGTCATTGGAGTGGTGTTGTCAAACTAACTCACATGAAGATGATAATTATGAAGAACTTCACATAATTGAGTAAAAGAATAAAATTCAGAAAGAAAAATCTTATGTCTAATGTCTTTTTGTAAATTAGAAATAAAAATTTGTTGCACATTAATATCAGGCATATGATAAGAAATATGAGCATGCAAATTCTTAAATCTACCAATGAAATCAATCACTTTTTCTTAAACACCTTGTTCACAATGCATTAAATCAATCAAAGAATTCTTAGGATCAACATTGTTTTGAAATTGTTAAATGAAAGCATTAGCAAGATTTTGAAAGGAATCAATAGAATAAAGAGGGAAAGAACAATACCATTGCAAGGATTTATCTCAAAAGGTTATAGTAAACAACTTATCCATGAACCTATGGTCATGAGATGAATCAATACACAATGTTTGAAAGGTTTTGACATGGGTCAAAGGATCACCTTTACCATTATAAGTCTCTAGGTGAGGAATATCCATGTATTGAGGAATAACAACACAGATGATATCTCAGGACAAAGGACTATAAATATCACAAGTAGGAATGTTGAACTTTGATTGGGTCATCAAAGCAATTTATTTCTGAAAGGAAGGTGTAGTTTGAGCCAAGCTACTAATAGTAGAATCAGTAGAAAGAGTGGTAGGAGACATATGTGAAATGTTTGGAGCATTATGAGAAATGGAAGGAATGGTGGTGTATGAAAAAGGAATACTATTGTAAGTGGGTATTGGTGATGGTAAAAAAATACATGGAACACTTGTAGGAATAGTGGGAACAATAAGATTAGGAATGCTAACATGTGTAGGATTGAGATTTTGAATAGAAGTGGTGATAATAGGTGGATACACTAGGAATGGAGGTAGAAACAAACATGAAGGTTTCAACACTAGTAGTAGGTGGAATGAAACCTAGATCTTGAGCACAATATATGATAGGCTTGACATGGTTATTAATAAGATGTGAGATACTACACAAGATCTTAACACAATGTTCATCATTATTATTTATCTTCCTCAAACCTTCTATAACGGATATGACCTCAAGATTAGAGTTTTCTTGTCCTAACCCTTGCTCAATATTTTTAAAGTGATGGAAAAGTTTTTGAACTTTAATAGGAGGGAATCTTAGGGTCTCATATTCATCATGAGGGTGCCAGCAAGAAGTTGAGTCCACTTTTTGGCTAAAAAGTGGAGTTATTTTTCTTGTTTTTCAAATTTGTCATGTTTTACCTAAATATTTGAATCACTTAGAGATTGAATCTAATAAAAAGTTAGTAATAGAAATTGTAGCACTTGAAGTCTAATTTATAAATATGTAATTAATTTGAATACCTAGATGATACAATTTAATTTTCAATATGCGTTACTGAAAATCACATTTTAAAAGCCACATTTTCAAGACCATACTATGCCTATGTATGACAAGCATAATTTGACCTAAATGAAACTATTTCTCTAAATCCTTTGGGGACATGATATCTAACACATTCAATATTGAAGAAAATATTTTTTTGTATTTTTTTATTCAATATATTTTTATTAATTTTTTATTGGGCATAATTGTTGTTTTTAGAACATCTCGTGTATGACAAACATACTTTGACCACAACTTCTCATTTTTTAAATTTTTTGAAGTGTATAGAATCATCTGTAGTTTGATGTCATATAAAAAAATTCTAGAAACCTTCAAATAAAAAATTTATTAAAATAATAAGACAACCTATCATCTCTAGTTGCTGCACCCGTTTCAGTAGAAATTGATTAAAAAATAGACAAATTAATCAATTTGTTTAAAAATTACATATTTGGAATCTACATAGTCTGATCTGTAATGGATTTTTTTGTCAAAATATTCTACATAAAATACATTATGATACTTGGTTGAAGTGCATATTTTGTTTGTAGATTGAGATGGCCTCCAAGGTTCAGTTCAAACTAGATCCAAGGCTAGGGGTCAGTTGACCAAGCTTTTTTCCAAAGATAAACCCGAATCAATTTTTGGGGGAATATTTTAAATTTTATGAAATAGGGTCATATTCTGTAAACGTGACCCCGTTCCATTATTTTATATGTTGTGAATTTGTTAGAGTAGAAAGAGGTCACGTTTCAAAATAGGGAAACGTTTCAAAATGGGGTCACATTTCAAAATGGGGCCATGTTTCAAAATGGGGCCACATTTCAAAATGGGGTCATGTTTCAAAATGGGGTCACATTTTAAAATGGGGTCAGGTTTCAAAATGGGGTGGAGTTCTATTTTTTACCATTTTTTTTAAATCTATGATACATTAAGGGTTCCTCAGGGGTCCTAAGGGCTCCCTTAGGATTCTTCATGATGCCCATTACTCATTAATATATGCTAGGAGTCACATGATACATTAATGTATGTTGAGGGGTCATAAGTGGTCCTAAGATAAATTTCTCATAGTCTCCTACTTAAGTAATTATTAATTTTTGAATGATAGATTTATTTTTATTAACTAGATACTATCCCTATCCCTTCACGTGATCTATCACAACTCAAAATTAATTAATTAATTAATTTCTCCTAATTTTAGAAGATAATTCACTTAGTGCTTCTTTGAAATAACCCCCTTCTCAGAAACGCTATAGTCGATATGACTAGACACTATACAGTTGAATCATTACAATCATGTCATCGACAATAAAATTATGTAAAATCTTCATCCTTATCTAAGTATGTAAACCCTACAATCTATTTTACTTGAAAACATGACATAATTGCCATTTTCTTCCTATGTTCCATTTTTGGAAACAAAGCAGAGATAATTAGTTGTGTGTAATTGCAACATCAATTATTATATTGCATTTTCAGATAATTTTGAAGCAATTGGAATGCTCCTATTATTATTGGGGTTTGTTTTTTATTGTGACTATTTTTTTTGTGTGATTGTAAGCTAAGAAACAAGGAATCAGTTTTTGAAAACAAATGTTTGACCTGTCTATTTTTTTGCATGAATGGGAGGATTTTTTTAAATTAAATTCATAGCAAGCATAAAGAGATGAAGATGTTTGATGGGAGTCCCAACTTATTAAAAGTTATGATCATATACATTAATGTATTTTGAGGGGTTCTAAGGGTTCATATGTGGTCCTAAGGGGTCATAGAATGCATTAATGTATCATAGGATCCCTTACGACCACTTATGAACCCTTACGATGTCTTAAGGTGTCCTAGGGTACATTAATGTATTGTAAGGGTCCTAAGGGGTTGTAAGGGGTCATAAGTGGTCCTAAGGGGTCATAGGATAAATTAATAAATCCTAGGAACCTTTAGGACCACTTATGACCCCTTACAACCCTCAACATACATTAATGTATCCTCTGACTCCTATGATGCATTAATGGGTAATGGGGGTTGCAAGGGGTTCTAAGGGGTCCTAAGATACATTAATGTATCCCAGGACCCCTTAGGACCCCAATTACCCATTAATGTATCCTAAGAGCATTAGGATATATTAATGAATGGTAAGGGGTCGTAAGGGGTCATAGGATATATTTCCCCTAAGGACCACTTATGACCCCTTACGACGCCCATTACCCATTAATGTATCCCAAGAGTCCTAGGATACATTAAGGGGTACTAAAGGATCCTAGGATACATTAAGGGTTCTAAGGGGTCTTAAGGGGTCCCAAGGTGTCCTAGGATACATTAAGAGGTCCTAAGATACATAATAGTTGCTAAGTGGTCATGAGGGGTCATAAGATACATTAATGTATCCTAGGTCTCCTTACGGCCCCCATTACTCATTAATGTATCCTAGGAGTCCTAGGATAAATTAATGTACATTGAGGGGTTGTAAGGGGTCATAAGGGGTCCTATAATACTTTAATGTGTCACATACCCCTTAGGACAACTTATGACCCCTTATGAACCCCATTACCCATTAATGTATCCTATGAGTCCTAGGATACATTAATGTATACTAAGGGGCCTTAAGGCATCATAA
Organism: Thuja plicata; assembly: GCA_018584345.1. Lineage (NCBI taxonomy): Eukaryota > Viridiplantae > Streptophyta > Pinopsida > Cupressales > Cupressaceae > Thuja > Thuja plicata. Next base: position 685,403 of record MU227567.1, read on the forward strand.
GGGTTCCTAACAGGTCTTAGGATACATTAATGTATCCTAGGACCCATTAGCATCCCTTAATGTATGCTAGGACTCATAATAGACATTAAGGTATCCTAGGATACATGATGAATGCTAAGAGGTCCTATGACCACTTATGACCCCTTACAACCACTTAGAACACATTATGTGTCCTAGGACCCCTTACAAACTCTTAGCACCCTCAATGTATCCTTGGACCCTTTAGGACCCCTTAATGTATACTAGGACTCTTTAGATACATTAACAGGCAATGAGGGTCGTAAGGGGTCCTAAGATACATTAATGTATCGTAGGAATCCTAGGATACATTAATGTATAATGGGGCTCATAAGATACATTAATGTATCTTAGGACCCCTTAGCATACATTAGTGTATCCTAGGACTCCTAGTATACATTAATGGTTAATGGGGGTTATAAGGGGTCATAAGTGGTCCTAAGGGGTCTTAGGATATATTAATGCATCCTAGGACCCCTTAGGACCACTTAGAACCCATTATGTATCCTAGGACCCTTAATGTATCTTAGGACCCCTTAGAACTCACCTTAATGCCCTTAAAGTATCCTAGGACCCCTTAAGACCCCTTACCATACATTAATGTATCCTAGGACTCCTAGGATACATTAATATATAATGAGGGATGTAAGGGGTTGTAAGGGTTGCTAGAATACTTTAACGTATCCCAGGACCTCTTATGACCAATTAGGACCCCTCAACATACATTAATTCATCCTAGGACTCCTAGGATACATTAATGTGTAATGAGGGTCGTAAGTGGTCATAAGGGGACCTAAGGGGTCTTAAGATGTACATTAATGTATCCTAGGATCCCCTATGACAAATTTTAACCTATCATGTATCCTAGGACCCCTTAATGTATCCAGGGACCCCTTATGACTCATTATCATACATTAATGTATCCTAGGACTCCTAGGATACATTAATGGATAATGGGGCTAGTAAGGGGTCATATGTGGTCATAAAGGGGTACTAAGATACATTAATTTATCCTAGTACCCCTTATGACCACTTATGACCCCTTAGGATTCCCCAACATACATTATTATATCCTAGCAGTCCAAGGATACATTAATTCATAATGGGGGTCGTAAGGGGTCATAAGTGGTCATAGGGGGTCCTAAGATATATTAAGGGGTTCTAAGTGGTATTCAGGGGTCTTAGGATACATTAAGGTGTCCTAGGATACATAATGGGTGTTAATTGGTTGTAAGGGGTCCTAAGATACATTAATGTACATCCTAATACCTCTTAGGTCCCCTTATGACCACTTACAACCCTCATTACCCATTAATGTATCCTAGGAGTCCTAGGATACATTAATGCATGGTGAGGTGTCGTAAGGGTTCATAAGAGGTCATAAGTGGTCCTAGGATACATTATGTAGGACCCCTTATGACCACTTATGACCCCTTATAACCCGCATTATCCTTAAATGTATCATAGGAATCATAGGATACATTAATGTATGGTAAGGGGTCCCAAGTTATCATAAGGGGTCTTAACAGGTCCTAGGATAATTTAATGGTGTTAAGGGGTTCTAAGGGATCCTAGGATACATGATGGCTTCTAAGTGGTCCTAAGGATCCCTATGATACATTAATTAATGTATCCTACAACCCCTTAGGACCACTTATGACCCCCAACCCCCATTAACCATTAATGTATCCTAGGAGTCCTAGGATACATTAATGTATGCTAAGGGGTCCTAAGGGGTCCTATGATACATTAATGTATCCTAATACCTATTACAACCCCCATTATGTATTAATGTATCCTAGGAGTCCTAGGATACATTAATGTATGATAAGGAGTACCAAGGGGTTGTAAGTGGTCATAAGTGGTCCTAGAATACACTAATATATCGTAGGACCACTTATGTCCCCTTACAACCCCATTACCCATTAATATATCCCAGAAATCCTAAGATACATTAAGGGGTCCAAGGATGAATTAAGGGTTCTAAGGGGTCTTAAGGGGTCCTAGGATATGTCGGTACTCAAATCAACAAACTGGGAAATTATGAAAGGTTGCTAAAATTGTATCCCCAAACTCCCAAAGGATTTGGCCAACTGACAGGATTTATTGACAATCAATTGAAATCCTCTGCTCTTCAAGCTTCGTAGGACCCAAGCGGGTATACCTTCTCTCTAACTTACAATTTCAAGCCAGATCTTTTTATAGAAGATGTTCTAGACCCTTTATTTAATAATTAACTGTGAAACAAAACTTAACTCCCTCTTGCAAAATTCTCCTACTTAGAGGTTTCCTACTTGCTAACTTCTATTGAAATGAAATAACCACAAAGTAAAAGAAAAAGAGTAATCATGGATGTTGAAATCTTTCTTACTCTTCTAAAAAATGATGATTAGTCCCTTATCTAATTGGGTCACGAAATCAATCTTATCCAACCCACACACACACTTATGAAAGATAATGTTCTACAATTCTTGAAAATACACCATCAACCATCGAATCCTATCAATGCACACAAATTGAATACAAAACACCAACCCGTCCAATTATATTTAATCTTTGAGTAAGAGGTCCAATTAGAAAAAAAGAAATAGGACAACTTCTCTATGAATTTTTTTTTCTTCAAATTGAAATTAGGAATTAACAATTTGCATGCACAAGTTTTAAAGATGATTGATGAGTTGAGCTAATGGCCATCTTTTATAACACTTTTATTATCTTTTTAACAAGTTTACTTACAGCTGATACTTGAACTTATAGGTTTTATATATATTTTTTGTATGAAAAGGACATAAGTAGGAAGGTAAATGGTAAAAAGGTTGTGGAAGTATGATGGTTAGAACTCGTGATCTTACATGATAAAATGCAGAAGTAATATACTTAATGAATGATTCCTTTCCTATGCTATGTTTGTGGGTAGTTTCCTTCCTGTAGCCACATGTCTTGCAAGAGCATTAATTAATTTTAATACTTTCTTCTGAATATTAGTGATAAAGATATATACATGTGTCGAAGATGGTATGTGTGCGATAATCCTTTTGCAGGAATCAATGGAGCAGTTCTAAAGTCCAACATTGTGGTGCTGAAGAAGTCAAGGTCAGTTACTCTCACCATGACCTCAGGCTGAACTAGTCAAGAGCATGTGAGCCAGGTGAAGCATCATTGCAAGATCACTGTGGGAGGACTAGTTCAATACAGTTTCCTGTTACATGCCGCACCCAGATCTAGAGCCAACATGTGCTACATTCTGGGACAATTTACTGATTAACTACCATATTTTGTTATGAGATATTTTGTATTCATTATGATCCTCATCTGATTGAGTGATCTTAGATTAGGTTGTAGCGGAAGTTTTCCTTTAAACAAGTGGACTACTGAAACTCTGGCAGTCAAAGAATCGGTTAGTTTTCTATAATCATTTTGTAATTCAGTTGTAGAAGATATACAAACTTGTTGTTACATGTTATGTTCATGCTTTGCAATTAAATGAGATATTCAGTTTTTCATCTTTGAGTTTTATTCCATTCACTCTTCCATGGGGGCCCATGCGAGAGGTGAAGTAGTTCATAGTCAGTAGGAACCAGTCTCAGAGTTATCAATAGGAATTAGTTCAGAGTTCATTCAAAGCATCTAGGACTCTGTTGCTCCTGCAGCCATTGGCAATAGAACTGATGGTTGTTCTTGCAATATAAGTAAATAGTTGAGTTTACTTTCATAATGTGTTGTTCTTCAAAGCTTTAGATTAAATTGATCATTTCAGTTCCTAGTTTAGTATCTCTCCAAGCTTGTTAGTTTGAGTAGGAAGTGATGACTTCTAATATAAATTAGAGCATATACTTTGTAGATGCTATTTGAAGTTTATGTCCCTGGCTGACTATTCAATGAGTTCAACATATTATTTCTAGTATGATAACTGCCCTATTTTGTTACAAATTCATTGTCAAAAGGATGCATACTCCTTAAGTAGAAGTGGTATTATACTGAGCAGTCATTTTTGGCATCGTTGTCGGGGAATGGTGTCAATCTAATCTAGCCTAGATTCATTGTCTTAGATTTAGTTTAGGATTTGTTTTTATGCATAGGAGAAGAGATAATCTTGGGCATTTTCTCCCTTGGAATTTTCAGGTTGGACCTCTTGAATTAGTTACCGACATCTTTAACCCTGAAATTGAGGAACCCCAAGTTGCGAACGAAGAAGTTGAAGAACAATTTGAGAACATGTTTGTTGATGCATTTGACCACTTACCATCATCACCCTCATCTGAAGAATCCTTGCATCTAGATGAACTTTTTGTTGAGCCAGAAGATCTACTGCAGTAGCCAGGGCCTCCTCCAAGGATGGCTCAACCAACCTTCCCTTTCCCCATTTCTCCTCAACAAGGAAACCAAAATTTGAAGAACATACCCTCTGCGGCATTACCCAAGTTCTATGGCCTCATCACCGAAGACCCCGAGACCTTCCTCTTTGAGTTTGACATCCTTTGTAGAAGCTACGACTATACAACTGATGCACATAAGCTCAATTTGTTTCCATCGACTCTAAAAGAAGTTGCTCTGAGATGGTTTATGGGCCTCGGTGCCAATGCTGTAGTAGATTGGACTACTATGAGCAACATGTTTCTTTCCAAATACAAAGAGTATTGTCAGGGGTGTGACTTAAAAGGTGATGATATCTTCAGGATGGACCAGAAAGAGGATGAGACCCTGAAGGATTATGTCTATGGGTTCATGTTCAACCTGCAGTGTAACACAGTATCAATTGAATGAAGAATCTTAGAAACACCTTTTTCTCAAAGGTGTCAATGAGGGGAGCATTGGGGCTTTGGACCTAATGGGAGGTGGTGACATCACACAGAAAAATTGTAATGATATAAAGAATATCAGCTTGAACTACTCCCGGGCCACTGTAAAGAAGGGTAGGGGAATCAGAGACCTACCACAAAATTTTGTTGGCTCTGGGGTGTCAAAGGTGGAGCTATCTAATCTTTTGTCTAACTTCAAGTAGGACATCATTAATGATGTCGCTACTTAGATAGATACCATACATGCAAGGAGAAAGAAAGATTATGCTAATGTTGTGCTAGTTGAATACTGTCCACACTGCCGAGAGAAGAATAGGAGTTGTAAGTGCAAGACTGTTGCAAATTTGGAGACACAGCCGATGCCCACAAAATTTAAAGCCATTAATGAAAATGGAGAGGTGCTCTACGTTTCCCAACACAATCCCTAGGCCCCAAGACCAGGTATTCCACAAGATCCCCTCTACAATTTTAATAATAATAGTCAATGGCAGAATTTTCATAATATGGGCACCCAAAGGTGGCAACAACCTCAGCAGGGTTGGTAACCACCCCGGCCAAGTTGGAAATAACCTCAGCAAGGTTGACAGCAACCCTAGCCAAGTTGGCAGCAACCTCAACCAGGTTGGCTACAACCTCAGCAGGGTTGGCAGCAACCTCAGTCGGGTTGGCAACAACCTCAGCAAGGGTGGCAGCAACCTCAGCAAGGTTGGTAACAGCCCAATCAATGGTCTAGTCCAGCCAATCAACAAGCCCTAATGCCTCCTCCACAACAACAGGCTATAATTCCTCCTCCTACAACCACTAATAATCCTCCTAAGCAAACACAACTACCAACATAGCCAAATCCTAATCCCAATAGCAAACCACCCACTCAGTAGCAGAGCTATGTCTTAAATGATATCCATCTGAGATCAGGAACCACTCTTGCTTCACCTCAACCACCTATCATAATCGAGGTTGTAGAGCCACATGTTGACCAAGAAGATGTGCCAGTTCCTATAGCCAAAGCACCCCCATTTCCTCAAAGGCTAGCCAATCAAGCTGAACCCATAGTGAACCACGCAGTAGCAGACTTGCTTGACCAATTGAAATAGATAACAGTAAAAATACCTTTGCTAGATGCCATCAAAGAAGTCCCTGCTTATAATAAAACCATACGGGAAGCTTGCATAAAACAACCTGGAAGGAAGAAAAAGGATCCTAAAACCATTCATGTTGTCGGACAGTTGTCTGATCTTATGTTAGAAAAGTTGACTATCCCTAAGTATTCTAATCCAGGGAGTCCTGTGGTTATAGTTACCATCCAATGTATACAAGTCCAAAACACCCTAGTTGATTTGGGTGTGTCTATAAATGTCATGACCAAGGAAGTACTGTCCCATTTAAACATTTTCATCCTCCGAGACACACCAAACATTTTGCAACTAGCTGATAGCTCTACTGTTAAACCAGATGGGGTAATAGAAGATGTCATCGTTACCTTACATTCCTAGGAGTATCTAGTAGACTTTGTTGTTCTCTCCCCTAAAGCTGATATGGGTGGGTATCCTCTCATTTTAGGATGACCATGTAGGTTAGCCACCGTTGATGCCTTCATAGCTTGTCGGTCGGGGAAGATGACAATTTCTAATGGCGTCCATACCAAAAAATTGACCCTCTACTCCCTTGCTCAACCAATGTTGCAAGATGAGGATGTTGTATGGCCAAAATTGGATGATCCTGATCTAGAAACCAATTCGATCCATCAGCTCATGGTAATTGATAGAGACCCATTTCTAACTGCTAAAGAGGAAGATGAGGTAATTGAATCCATTATTAAAAATGAATATGGTCGAAGTCCTCAGTGGTGCTCACAATCTGACTGTATCTTGGAACCTATTTTTCCATCTCCACATACATGTTCATACTCTATATCCTCCCGCTTTCTTCATTCTTTATTACCGCATGAGATGGTTTCTCTTCTAGTTTCCCCAATATCAATGGTAGACAAGGTGACTAAGGTTGAAGTTATTCCAGGTAAGGAGTTAAATGTCAGCAATGCTTTGTCACCCTCGCACCAGAAAGCTATCCTAGAGTTGCTACAAGAACATTAGCAGGTGTTTGCCTACGATTACACTAATATGAAAGGGTTAGATCCTAAAATTTGTACTCATAAGATCTACACTAGCCCAGATTATAAACTTGTATGATAGCCTCAGCGGAGAGTTAATCCGGTCTTGCACGACATAGTTAAGACTAAACTTCAGAAGTTGTTAAACGCTGGCTTCATCTACCCCATTTTTGATAGCCAATGGGTTTCACCCTTGGTCATTGTGCCTAAGAAGGGAGGGAAATGGAGAGTCTATGTTGACTATAGGGAATTGAATACAGCCACTAAGAAGGATCATTTTCCATTGCCCTTTATTGATCAAGTCCTTGATAATTTAGCTGGCAAGAAGTACTTTTCTTTCTTAGACGGTTTTAGTGGTTACAATCAGATTCAAATAGCTCTGAAAGATCAAGAGAAAACAAATTTCACTTGTCCATGGGGGACCTTTTCATATTCCATCTTACAATTTAGTTTGTGCAATGCTCTAGCCACTTTTCAATGAGTTGTGATTAGCATTTCTCTGACATATCTGCTAATTGTATGGAGATCTATATGGATGACTTTATAGCCTATGGGAACACTTTTGAAGAAGCAAAGCTCAATCTAGAGAAAGTCCTCAAGCAGTGCCAGGACTACAATCTCTCTCGAAATAGTGAGAAATGCTTTACGATGATGGAGGAAGGTGTCGTGTTGGGACATTTTATTTCCTCACATGGCATCTAGGTAGACCTAGCTAAGATTTCAATAATCAGTACTCTGACAACACCAGAAAAGTAGAAGAATGTCCAGATTTTTCTTGGCCATGCTGGATATTACAGAAGGTTTATCAAGGATTTTAGCCAAATTGCAGCACCCCTATATAATTTGTTAAAGAAGGATTCTGATTTTGTTTGGAATTTCGAGTGTGACAAGTCCTTCCTACAACTTAAGGAAGTTCTGACAACTGCACCAGTGTTGCACGGGCCAAATTGGGGATTTCCATTCCACATCCATATAGATGCCTTAGATTATGTTATTGGGCTAGCAAGAAGATGCAATTGAACATGCCATTTATTATATCAGTAAGAATCTACAGGGAGTAGAATTCAATTATACGGTAATAGAAAAAGAGTTGCTTACAGTAATTTATGCTCTGAATAAGTTCAGGCATTATATTATTGGTTATTAGATTTTTGTCCATATTGACCATTCAATGATTCACTACCTGATGAATAAGCCAGCTATCTCAGGAAGATTGGCTCGTTGGTTGCTACTCATGCAGGAATTTGACATCACAATTATCGATAAGCCAGGGAAAGCCAACGTTGTCACTGATTTTCTCTCTCGCGTGCATGTTCTTGATGATCCTGCAGCCATTGATGATAGTTTTTCGGATGAGAATTTGTTCCTGTTGACAACACAAAATCCATGGTATGCTGACATTGCCAATTACCTCACAACAGGTCAGACGTTGGCTCACTTTTCTTCAAAAGAACGCAGATTGTTGGCCAAGAAAAGTTTCAACTTTTCTTGGATTGTTGGTTTCATGTTTTACACTGGTCATGACCAGGTTATATGCCGATGCATCTGAGAGGACAACACTTAGGATATCCTTTAGGCATGTCATGATGAACCATGCGGAGGGCACTTTTCCGCCAAGCAGACAACATTCAAGATTTTAGTCACTGGTTATTATTGGCCAACTCTTCATAAAGATGTTGCTCACTATACTAAGAAATGTGATCGGTGCTAGCACATGGGGAGGCCTACTAAGACAGATGAAATGCCACTATAGCCTCAGGTGGTGGTCACACCCTTTGATAAGTGGGGCATTGACTTCATGGGACCCATTGACCCATATTCTCATGGTAAGTCCTATATCCTAGTTTGTATTGATTATGTCACCAAATGGGCAGAAGCTAAACTAATGAAGCATCCTCAGGACAAAAATGTTGCTAAGTTCTTGTATGAGTTCATTTTCACCCACTTTCGTGTTCCTAGGGAGATAGTCTCTGATCAAGGGGCGCAATTCACTTCCAACCTTATAGCTGCTCTGATGGAAGAATACAAAATTCGCCATGGAAAGTCATCTCCTTACCATCCGCAGGCCAATGGTCAGGTTGAAATCACTAACCGAGAATTAGAGGCCATTCTTACCAAGACTATAGCTATTCACAAGAAGGATTGGGTGGCTAGACTTCCTAAAGCACTGTGGGCCTAACAAACCACTTGGAAGTCTACTATAGGATTCACCCCATTCGAATTAGTCTATGGTAAGACTGCCCTGATGCCTGTCGAGTTTGAGCATAAGACATTGTAGACAACATTGGAACTCAACCTTGACCTTACTACAGCATAGAAGGAGAAAATTCTCAACTTGAATAGTCTGGATGAATGGAGAAAGTCTGTTTTGTCTAACATTGAATTGGTTCAGCAGCAGCAAAAGCAGTGGCATGACCGGTTTATCAAAGACAAGCAGTTTGTTGTGGGTGACTGGGCTCTTCTCTATGAATCTCATTGCTAGCATGTTCTTGGTAAGTTTCAAACCCATTGGTTAGGGTCATATGAGATTGTTGTTGTCTTTGAAAATGGCATCATTTAGTTATCTATAGTGGATCATGTTCGGTTCAAGTTACTGGTTAATGGCTACCGCTTGAAGTTGTATCACAAGCCTCAGATTCATGCGGATTTCCTGCAGCAATTCCAATATGTTGACGATCACGTGACTCCTACAGTAGCTGAATGTGGGCAGGTTGCTCATATTCATTCTTCACTTTAAGACTATGTTCGCTTCACCCCATAGTAAATACTTTCTTCCCTAAAGTACCTTCTCCATAATAAACATCTCACCTCACCTTCTCTCTCTTCCACCTTTTTCATTCCACCGTATCACTCCATCCGAGCATGTCTCATCACTAGCTGCTCTTCCTGTAGCTCTTTCCAAGTTCGTGGCATGATCTCTCATCCTTATTTTATTTTTATTTACTTTATTTAGGAGTTAAGTGTTAATTAATTAATTTCTCTTGTGAGACGTGGCATGTTGAGACCCATGCCTTCAACTTAGTTGGGGGGGGGTTATTTATTATTTGTTTATTATTCCAATCATTTCTGCGCTTTATGGTATTTACTTCCTATCTTGTCAAAATCTTTCCAAATGGTCGCTGATACATGTTTAATAAAGTTCATAACCTATGATTATGTCATCAATTGTAACCGAATTAAAGACTATTAGAGGTTGAGTTTAAGTAATAATGATTTGGGTGGGATGTGTTCGGGTGGCAGACCTTTAACATGCGCGAATGAGTTATGAAAACTCATTTCTCTTAAATAGCTCTAATTCTTGGTACAAGTGTTCTTGAGTACTCGTTCATTTCTAAGTTTCCACACCTTTAGTCTGCAAAAGCTTTGAGTCTGCAACCGAATTCTCCATTTTGAGCTTTGACATACATTCTATAGGGCTGCATTTTGATAGTGGAAGTTATGGGTGGGGATCTCCAAAGGCACGAGCTGACTGATCATAGTGTTCTTTTAGCAGAAGCAGCCAATTGCAAAAAGTTCCACATAAGAGGATGGTTAGACTACTGTCGAAGCCTCAACAGATTTGATGAAGGAATCACTCTAGAATTTATGAATACTTTACAGCGTGGGTTTGCATTAGTAAAAGGGGTGAGAATTGAATTTTTAGAGGAGATAGTGGCAGAAGTCACAAAGTTACCACAAGAAGGGGAAAGATGGTCAAAGGATATTGATGTGCTCTTGGCTAGGGTATAGTTTACTCTTCATGGTGACCCTCCTCTGGATATTGACAGAAAGCAGGGTACCTCAAGAATCTCACTACCCTTGGATTACATGAATCTGACCACCTTCATCATTCAGTATTTTACTTGTGAAGGCCGATATAAGTACCTTCATGGAGTACATTTCAAGATTCAAAGTGCTCTTTGCCATGAAAATTGACCGATGAGTTTACCTAGTTTTCTATTCAATATTATACAGAAACAAGCTGCACTAGTTCAATTAGGGAAAATTTAGGCTATTTCACATCACAGTTTAATTAATTTTATCATAGAACGAGAATTGAATAAACAGTCAATAGGCACATGGGAGGAGTTTTTACAAATGGATAATTTAGCTCCTAGGATAGTCAGTCCTAGAGGCCAGGGTGTCGGGAAAAGGGAAAAATCTGAAGCAAGAGTTCATAAGGTTGTCTTAAGAATTGATCCTGAAGCCTCCTCCTCAAACCCAAGACTGCCTAGGAAGAAGGCTTGTAAAGAAGAAACTCTTGTTGCCGATAAAAAGAGAAACAAACATAGCAAAGCCACTATATATCCTGAAACCTCTCCTACTAAGGAGCCTCAATCACCTTCTGTGGAAACCCAAAACAAAACCCTAGAAGAGGAGGCAATGAGTTTGGAACCAAAAACTAGCAGTAAGAAGGAGAATAGTGCATCTGACAAAACCCTACCTGAAGCTGAAGCAGAAACCATGGAAGGAATCCCTGCAGCCACTAGCAAAAGAAAATGCAAGAACCCTCTGAGTTCTGTTCAAACCCCTGCTAGGCGAAGCCCTTGGCTTATCACCACTTCCAGCAAGAATATTGACCCACTTACTCATCCTATAGAAATTGAGTCTTCCCCATCCATTGAATAGCCTTCCCCTGAACCAGTAGACCAGGAATCGGTAGAAATTGATATTGCTTCTAGGAAAGAAGACATGAACATAGAGGTTAATCCTGAGGAGGAGAACGTAGTAGAAATGGCAGGAATTGATACAATTCCTTGTGTGGAAGAAGAGGAAGTCAAAGTTGCAGAGACTGGTAATGCAGGGGAAGTAGACATTACAGAGGAAGTGGAGGTTGCAGAGCCTAGTGGTATATAGGAAATGGAAATTGAAGAAACTGGTGACATTTCCAAGAGGGATCATGCAAAAGAAAAGGATGTCCCCACTGTTGAGTACATTCTTGTGGAAAGTAATGGAGAGTCGGATAATGAAGAAGGGTTTGTGAATAGCCCTGATATACAAGACAACCTTGAGGATTCCATGGATAAAGATTCAGATGACTCAGAAAGCTTGCCTTCTGACGAATTCCCTGTGCTTAACCAAGAGGTGATTGGGAACATAATAGGACAGGTTGGTAAAGAGGATTTGGATGCATTGGAAAATGTAGCTGAGACTTGCCAAGTAAATAATTCAATCGGAACTCTTGTTGTATGGAAAGGGAATCCTTTCCCACATCAAGATAAGATAACACCTAAACCTGTACCTAAGATTGCAAAAGAATGGATTGATATATTTCATCAAGGACCAATGCCACCAGCATATTTATCTACCCCCTTAGCTATAGGATTACACTTATATTAGCAATTCTTGTGAGAAAAATCCCAATGTTGACTGGAGAAAGAAAATTTGTAGAGAACTATTGATGAGCAAGCTCATCAACTTAAACAAAAAACATATCAGGTAGTAGTACTGGAAGAAAGGGTTCAAAAGTTAATCGACTTAATTCCTAAAGCAATGGCATGTAGATCGCCATCCCTAGTTTATGCCATGTTTTTAAGAGAACAATTTGTCAAATTTCAGATGACCAGGGTTGTTGAGGGGTCGAATCCTTCAGTAGCAACCCCACATGAGTTTTATGATGCTTTCCAGTCGGCCCCTATGACCATCAAAAACTTGTTGTGTGAATTGTACTTGCACAATCTTGTTGTACCCAATGATTAGGAGTGGAACTCTCTTTTGTATGTGGGGGATGTTCAGTTAAGGGCAGTAATGTCCTGGGTTCAAAATGAAATAAGTAGAGAGCATCAGGCTCTACCATATAGAAACAAGGAGATAGAAACCCCATTGATGATCAGACTCGAGACACAAGATTATAGGAGAACCTATCTCGATTGGATTTTGATAACTCTCAATCCAAGTGGAGCCAATAAGGTTAAACCAGTTAGGGAACATGCATACTCAGATTGGGAGCAGCATTCACCCCAAAATATTGGTGATGCAATCTCAGCATGTCAGCATAGGTGGATGGGAATGTCACATAATTTAAAAATCAGGGAACCACATTCCCCTCAGAACTTAATCCTTGCTACTCGAAGGGCTCCACAGTATGTATCAATGGGAAGAATACTGTAGAACTATTGGATTTTGCTGAGGTTCCAACCACCTTTGCTCCTGTAGCCTTTGATGGCAATGAATGAAACAGCAGAGGACTATGGCACAACCCAGGAAGAGCAGCGGTGGGAAAGGCTAAGAAACACTCATGGATACTTCAACCACTTGGCTAATGAATCAGGAGCAAGCACTGCCAGTGACTTAAGGGTACGAGCTTGAGTTTAGAACTTCATGATTGTTGGAGACCAACAATAGCTCAGTTGGGGGGAATGATGAGCCGAGCTAATGGCCATCTTTTATAACACTTTTACTGTCTTTTTAAACAGTTTACTTACAACTGATACTTGAACTTATGGTTTTTATATATATTTTATGTATGAAAAGGACATAAGTAGGAAGGTATATGATAAAAAGGTTATGGAAGTATGATGCTTATAACTCATGATCTTACATGATAAAATGCAGAAGTAATATACTTAATGAATGATTCCTTTCCTATGCTATGTTTGTGGGTAGTTTCCTTCCTGTAGCCACATGTCTTGCAAGAGAATTAATTAAGCTTAATACTTTCTTCTGAATATTAGTGATAAAGATATATACATGTGTCGAAGATGGTATGTGTACGATAATCCTTTTGCAGGAATCAATGGAGCAGTTCTAAAGTCCAGCATTGTGGCGCTGAAGAAGTCAAGGTAGGTTACTCTCACCATAGACCTCAGGTTGAACCAGTCAAGAGCACATGAGCCAGGTGAAGCATCGTTTCAAGATCTCCATGGGAGGATTGGGTCAATACAGTTTCCTATTGCATGTCACACGTGAGTCTAGAGCCATCATGTGCTACATTCTGGGACAATTTACTGATTAACTACCATATTCTGTTATGAGATATTTTGTATTTATTACGATCCTCATCTGATGGAGTGATCTTAGATTAGGTTGTAGTGGAATTTTTCCTTTAAATAAGTTGACTACTGAAACTCTGGTAGTCAAAGAATCAGTTACTTTTCTATAATCATTTTGTAATTTAGATGGTAGAAGATATACAAACTTGTTGTTACATGTTATGTTCATGCTTTGCAATTAAATGAGATATTCAGTTTTTCATCTTTGAGTTTTATTCCATTCACTCTTCCGTGGGGGCCCATGTGGGAGGTGAAGTAGTTCATAGTCAGTAGGAACCAGTTTCAGAGTTATCAGTAGGAATTAGTTCAGAGTTCATTCAAAGCATCTAGGACTTTGCTTCTCCTGTAGCCATTGGTAACAGAACTGTTGGTTGTTCCTGGAACATAAGTAAATAGTTGAGTTTACTTCTGTAATGTGTTGTTCTTCAAAGCTTTAGATTAAATTGATCATTTTAGTTCTTAGTTTAGTATCTCTCCAATCTTATTAGTTTGAGTAGGAAGTGATGACTTCTAATACAGATTAGAACATATATTTTGTATACGCTATTTGAAGTTTACGTCCCTGGTTGACTATTCAATGAGTTCAGCATATTATTTCTGGTATGATAACTGGCCTATTTTGTTACAAATTTATTGTCAAAAGGATGCATAATCCTTAAGTGGAAGTGGTATTATATTGAGTAGTCAATGATAATTGATCCTTAAATCAATTATAACAGAGGGATACAAGTCTAATAAGAAAGAACACAAAAAAAGGCCAATGTGGACAAGAAAACTAGGTATATTTTATTAATATAAAAAAATTAAGTACAAGAGAGAGTCTTATGCTCTCTCTCTCTCTCTCTCTCTCTCTCTCTCTATATATATATATA
>MU227567.1:700354-719857 GCA_018584345.1 Thuja plicata
CAACTAAATGAAGACAAAATATTACAATAAGACAAAACAAAATAACCACTCGTTGCACATGGATCAATTCATTAAAGCTTTATCACTCTTGGATATATTCTTTGTTTCTTTTGGAGATCTTGTTACTTGTTCTAGGCAATCCTTAACCCATTCTGAAACCGGCGTAAGTGATGGCCATTGGAAGTGTAGAATGTTAGGTAAACTAAGGAGGTTCTCCTTCCATCTCCTGCTAGTGATAGCTTGAGCCTCAATCAAGAACTTGGAAAACCTATCCTCAAGGATAATAATTCTTTCTAGGAAGATATTGAACTTATCCAGTGAAGAACTTTTATCATCTTTCAAGTGTTCAATAATTCTAGGGACCATGTTTTGATATTCACTTTTCCATTCTTCCACACCCTTATCACACCCTTCTTTATCCAAAAACTTGGGAATTATCCAATGCTTGATAATATTGAATGATGACAGCTTCTCCTCGAACCTACCCTCTTCATGTGTAATTTAATCCAATTCTTTGATCATAGAATCAATGGCTTCTTTAGTATCCTTGATTTTAGCAGGGGCGTCAGGATATCTATGAATTACATCACATATATGGGCTAGCTCATAGGAAGAAGGCCTTTGTCTCCTAACCAAATCTTGCATGAGTGGTTTATTCTTTCTGAAACCACTAAACATCTTAGTCAGCAAACAATATGCCTCATAAACATCATTGCATTTTTTGATTACACTCTTGACTCAGAAAGATAGAATGTTTTCCAAAATAGCAAATATGTGTACTAGGAGCTCCTTTTTTTATCCTACCAAATATTATTTCTGCTACCTTTTGTTGGGGCCTAGCCTGTTGATCATCAGGAGGCACATTCAGAGCATTGTTATGAACTACAAGAGCCTTAGCTTGATCGCTCCCCTTCGACTACAAGAATTCTTTATTTTTCTCTATAATCCTGAGGTATAACTCATTAACCACTTTATTTAGCTCCACTTGCCTGATCAAAGGATGTTTCAACTTGTTTTGCATATGTTTGACTTGATATTTATTGAACATAGCCCGAAATATGAGCTAACTTGTAGATACAAGTGGGTTGGTGCCACCCACTGTTTGCGCAACGACTACCCCATCAACTCCCCTAGAGAAATAAACCAACTTAGGTTTGTAATCTCCCTTGAAACTTACCCAGGTAGCCAATGGATCTCTCTTTGTATTATACCCTGATCATATGATTCTTTCCTCGATATCAAATTCAACAACAAAAGTAGGATCATCCTGCTTTTTGACCTAATCACGTAAGAAAATTTCTTTCAAAAAAAGTCCAGGGACAAGCAACATATCACTCTCCTTAAAAATTTCCCTAGCTTCTTCCACTGTATAATATACATCATCCAGATTCAATTCCCTGAGGATCTGATCCACAATTTCTTCATGTCGAGACTTCTCAACTCCCATTAGTTGGATTTTCTTTTGTTCCTCAAAATCCTTCATCTTCATTTGGATCCAAAAATCCTTGAACTCTTGGGAATGACGAAGTCATATTTCTCACTAAATCTGGTAGAGATAGTCTCCCTTTCATCACCAATATCCATATGATCCTCATCCTCTTGCAATTTTGTGTTATATTTGTGCACTTCCTCTCAATATACAGAAGGTGGAGAGGAAGGACATGCTTCCTCAGCCTGTTTCATATCCCTTAGGGTAGAAAAAATCTCATCAGTGTCACCCCACCCTTCTGATATCTCACATGGAATGGGGGAGGATACTTCCTTATCCCTAGGATTCTTTGGTGGGGAAGAATCAGAGTCTGCATCTGCAATAATCAATTTTCTAGGCCTTTTGGGAGGAGGGTTAACCTCTTCTACAGATGTATCCACACTCTCTACTCACAGCTTGTCATAATCACAGATGCACAACTCCATTATAAGGACCTCATTTTACACTTCATCATGAAATGTAGACAATCCCTTCATAATTCTTTGCTTCTCCAACTCAACTAGGACCTTTATCTTATTCCATCTCTAAAGAATTTATGAAACGTCCTCGTGGTTCCTTGCAACATCTTCCTACAGGTTGAAGAAATGCCTGTATTCTTTGATAAAATACCTAATATGACTATCTAGGTCATAATTCCTTTCTTTAGCACTATCCAAATGATATGTTTGAAAATATTCCTGCAATTGCTCCAAGGTTTGAGAGCTTGTAAAAAATCCTGCAAACTTAGTTACATTGGGTAAAAATGTCCCATTCTTCCTCGAAGCATGGATCTCTTTCTCGAACCACAAGAGATGACACACAAATGTTAGAGTAAAAAGGTATTTTCACTTATTAATTAAATCATTATTGATTTGATTATTAAGATACCTTATTCACTTATTAATTAAATCATTATTGATTTAATTATCAAGTCACCTTTTTATCTCTAGTTTACTTAAGCTAAACTTTAGGTATGCTATAATTAATTCTTTATTAATTATTATCATGAAACCTAGGTTTCTCCACCTTCTAGTGTTCAATCTCCTTTATAAGGATTGATCTCTTTGTAATTATCAATTCTTTTTCAATTTCCATTCCATTATTATTGAATCAATTAAGGATGTTTCCTCTTCCATAGATCTATTTTTTCTGGCCTCCATAGTTTTTGCTTCTCTCTTTCTGTGACATGTGTTTGCATGCAGGTGATTCTTGGGAGCTATAGGGTTGATAGCTTTTCATCAACTCCAATAATAAATTTCATGAATGCTACCCTTTCTGACACAAAAATAGGAGGCTTGTGAGGAGCCTACCTACATCCATACACTTTGAAATAGTGTGGTTTGACTTACAAATCCAATCCGCAAAATTATGTGTAAAATATCCTTATTTAACTGGTTGCCCCTTCATCGACCAATGATTCCATACCATGTCCGATCAGACATAAATGTCTTGGTATCTCGCAATGCCTTGAAACCACCTTGTCGAAATGATGACCATTCGCTATTTCCCAACCCTCACATAAGTACTCCTGTGAAATAGTGAAAGATCAACTGGTTCATCATATCTTTCTTAGACCAACACTTGTCTTCTATTGGACCACTTGTGAAGTGACCAACATATATCAAAGTAGCATAGGAAAACAATATAAGGAAATGGATACTTATGAAATCCATTAGATTATTTATTCAGTCCCAACAATGGCTCCATCTGGGAATGATGCATTTCCTGAATGCCTACAAGACTCCACAAAATATCTTTGGGAAAGAAGATTGTGTGTCTAATCCATTAGGATCCACTGGATTAATTCTCCTTTGCGTAATTCAGGATTGGTGGTCCCAAGCCACCCCAAATAAATATCAATGTTTTCTCTCTATCAAAAACATGGTTTGATAATGAAGCAATATTAAAGATCTGAAAACATTTCCATCATCATCATACATCTCCTTATAATGTCCTCCATCATCATTCATGTGTCTCATCAAATGTTCAATTTTATCTTAAAAGAAGAACTTGTCATTCCCTTGACTGCTTGCAACACTATACTGGCACTTTCTCGTATATACAGAGTTACTGTGTTTAATCCCATATGAAAGATATTTATGGCTTCCAATAAAATTTTGTTGTGATCTTTGTGAAATGAAAAATTCACATTTCCTATTTACACTTTCATCATGTTTGAAAGAGAAATTATTTGACAACCCTAATCTTTCATCACAACCCCTTTCTTCTATCTTTGAATTTTTTTTATCTTAAATTTCCACATTCAAAGCGAGATCTACCTCAGAATTATATTCATGAAAAAAACCAAAGGCATTAGTCTTATCTATATTGTTTTGTTTTTCATTTATCACCACCCCCTAATTTTATGGAAATGTTTTTTTCCTCCTTATATAGTATATTTGAGTAAATACTATTTTCAAAATTACTTTGCCATGATATTTGATATTCCATTTTATATACCAGATTTGAAAGCATAGGAACATCAACTTTGAAAATACCATCACAATAATTTGCATGCTCTTTTCCTATTGTTTTATCTGAGAAAATTTCTAAAGAATTTTCAATAATACATACCTCAACCTGCTACTCAGAATGCATACCCTGGTTGAATATATCATCTTCCTCAAAAATATTCATTGTCTCCCCTTCATTAATGAAGCCATCTCCTTGTTCATCCAACATATCAGAAGATGTATTTTGTATGCGCATCATGTTCTTTTGTTCATCCTTGGAATCTGGAAAAATTTTAGGGTTATTTTCTTGCATATACCTTTGATATTTTCTGTCCCACCAATCTAAAACCTCTTTAGTAGTGAGGAAATTTTCCTCCTCTTTTTTGTCATTGGTGCTTGGTTCTATATCACTAATTCTATCATCATCCCTAAGAAACCATACTTCTTCTTGATCTATATGTTCTTTACTTGTAGAAACTATGTCATACAAATGAAAATCAAGGGAGCCTTCGATGCATTGATTATTATTATCTTCAGCAAAATGAGAAATTTTTTCACATACCTCAACATTATAATTTGCTTCCCATGTACCAAATTGTTCACCCAAAAAAAAATTCTTTATCATCCAAGGCACTAACATTAGATGTATGTCCTTCATCATATGAAATTTTTTGGGAATCGTTTATGATATATTTATCTTTGTAGGCTGATCATGACATACACTTTCATGAGGTACAACATTTTTAAAAAGCATATGAAAATACTTTTTATACTTCAACATATGTGAGAGTTGTTCACAAATATATGCATCTAAGTTTTCATGAATCTCTACAAATTTATCTACTGGAAATGATCCTAAGGCTTCTAATAATTTTATTTCTTCTATTACATTTTCCATTTTACTTTTCAATACACTGAGTATCATGGGATCAATACGACGAGGATTAGAGCATGAGCTCACAACGCAACGGTGACTGCGAGCCCCAGTAACTGGGAGGTTCAATGTTCAAACCACAGGAAGTGCAATCAAGCAAGACAGTCTATGCTGGGCACAAGAGTCAGAAGGAATTGTTGGTCAGCATAATTCAGGGTTCGAATTTCACAAGCAGCACTCGACGTATGCTCTACATAGCAGTCACAAGAGTCGAAAAGGATCATTGATGAGAGAGTGCATTGTTACGATGGAGGAGGTTGAAGATTGGTATTCATGATCCAGTTGTCGGACCCTCGCTGGTCTTGGTGTGCTCACAGACCCAGACAACCCAGGCCGATGTCCCTGCTGGGCTATCTGGATCGCGGGTCTGATGTGTTGGTTTCATGGGGATGAGGTCCCCTAGATTTGTGGCCTCGCTAGTTATCGTTCCAGTCAAAGGCGTATATTACTAATCAAAAAAAAAAATGGCGAGGATTACATGATTATTATTTGCTTGGGATTTATCTTGGTAAAAATTAGAGGAATCAAAAGTTGATGCATTGTCTTTAATAACATCGTAAAATTCATTCATAAACCACCATTCCAATTCTTCCTTGGACGAAAAAACTTTGCAATGATAGCAAATTTAAAATTTCACCTGCGAAACCCATTAATGATTTTGCAAAGAAATCCATGATTTCATCTTCTGTACAAATGTGTAAAACTTCAATAAGTTCATAAAATGCTTTCAAGTGTCTAACTATTGATTCATCTTTCCTTCCATAGAACTATGATAGATGTACTCATCTGTTGAATAAATCAATCTAATCAAGGAATTGTATTTTGAAATCCTCCCATGATGAAATGCGATGTGGAGGTAAACTATCAAACTATTGCCTGACATCATCTATTAATGACATTGCAAAGAGCTTCATAATTACATCTTCTTGATAAAATTGAGATTCATAAATGAACCTTGAAAACATTTGCACATGCCTAGATGCCAATACATAATCGCCTCCATGGAACCATGGTACATGTCCTCTCAAATAGAAAGGAACATGACTTGGAAGGTTTGTGATGTTTCCAAAATCTAGTGCTTCAATTCTACTTTTTTGTGTTTGTGCCTGACATGGCTTTTGTGAATATTGTATTTATGAATATGGGATCTCTTATCGATAGGTGTAATGGTACATATTGAATTCTTTAATTTGTTGCAACTAATTGGTTTTTTTCATCAGGTCCCTTTCAATAGAGTCATCGCCTCTTTATAAGAGGAATAAAATTTATTTTCTTTCTTCTGGGTCATTCCCCAGCAGAGTCATTTTTAATCACTTCAACAAACTCAAAACTTTGTGACTTGCCCAATGATAACTAAATTTTTTGAAAGTTGTCCACAATGGAGTCACCAATCTGTTGGTACTCAAATAAATAGATTGGGAAATTATGAAAGGATGCTAAACTTTTATCTCCGAACTCCCAAAGGATTTGGCTAACTAACATGATTTATTGGCAATCAATTGAAATCCTCTGCTCTTTAGGCTATGCGAGACCCAGGCAGGTATACCTTCTCTCTAACTTACAATTTCGAGTCAGAACTTTTTATAGCAGATGTGCTAGACCCTTTATTTAATAATTAACTACAAAACACAACTTAATTCACTCCTCCAAAATTCTCCTACTTACTGGCTTCCTACTTGCTAACTTCTATTGAAATGAAATAACCACAAAGTAAAATAAAAAAGTAATCATAGATGGTGAAATCTTGCTTACTCTTCTGAAAAATTATGATCAGTTCCTTATCTAATTGGGCCGCAGAATCAATCTTATCCAACCCACACACACACTTCTGAAATCTAGTGTTCTAAAACTCTTGCAAACACACAATCAACCATCGAATCCTGTCAATGCACACAAATTAAATAAAAAACAAGAACCTGACCGATTGTATTTAATCTCTAAGTAAGAGAACTAATTAGACAAAAAACAATAGGAAAAAAACTTCTCTATGGAATTTTGTTTTCTTTGAATTGATATTAGGAATCAACAATCCACATACACAAGTTTTAAAGATGATAACTGATCCTTAAATCAATTATAACAGAGGGATACAAGTTTGATAAGAAAGAACACAAAACAACACCAATGTGGACAAGAAAACTAGGTATATTTTAATGAGTGCTAAGGGGTCGTAGATTGCATTGATGATCCCTAGGATACATTGATGGGTCCTAAGGGGTCCTAGGATACAATAATGTATTCTAGGACCCCTTATCACCCATTATGTATCCTAGGAAACCTTAATGTATCCTATTATCGGATACATAATGGGTGCTAAGGGGTCCTAGGGGCTCCTAAAATATATTAATGTGCCCTACAATACATTTATGGGTGCTAAGTGGTCCTAAGGGGTCTTCAGATACATTAATAGGTGCTAAGTAGTCCTAGATGTCACAAGGGGTCATAAGGATACATTAATGGGTCACAAAGGGTTGTAGGTGTCCTATGATACATTAATGAGTCATAAGGGATAATTGGGGGACCTAAGGGGCCCCAGGGCATCATAGGATACACTAATTGATAATGAGGGTCCTAAGAGGTCCTAGGACATCATATGATACAATAATGGATAATGGGGGTCTTAAGAGGTCATAGGTGTCGTAAGGGGTCCTAGGATACATAATGGGTCGTAAGGGTTCATAGGTCTCATAAGGTGTCCTAAGGGGTGCTAAGGGGTCATAGGTATCATAAGAGGTCTTAAGGGGTTCTAGGATACATTAATGGGTTATAGGTCTCATAAGGGGTCTCAGGGACACCTAGAATAAATAATGAGTCACAAGGGGTCCTAGGATACATAATGGGTGCCAAGAGATCCTAGAATGCATTAATAGACCCTAGGATACATTGATGGGTGATAAATGGTCCTAAGGGGTCTTGAGATACATTAATGGGTTCTAAGGGGTCGTAGGTGTCATAAGGGGTCGTAGGATACATAATGGGTCCTAAGGGGTCCTAGGATACATAATGGGTCCTAAGGGATGGTAATTAGTGATACCGATACAAATATACCTAATTTCAACTATTTAGAGCCTAGAGCCTCTAGGATTTAACTTTTTTGGCTTAAAAGATCTAATGGATAGATTAATGCACATTATCTGCAACCTAGGGTTGATGGATGGGGTTTATGGTCGAGGGTAAAGAGTCTTGACTAATGGTTTATACTTGATGTGAAGATGGTTTAGGGTTTAGGGTTTCTATTCTAAAGGTTATTTATTTATTTTGTGTATGATTATGATTGAAGTACATGGGATTTTATTCTAGATGTTAGATTTGTTTAGGGTTTCTATTGTAAGTTATTTGACTAAGGTTTGTATTGTAAGTTATTCATTTAAGGTTTCTATTGTAAGTTATTTATTTAGGGTTTCTATTCTAAGTTATTCGTTTAAGTTTTGTATTCTAGGTTGCTCATTCATTTAATTTTTATTTTAATTTGTTTGATCACAGCGTATGACATTTCTACATTTTAAAAAAGAAATACAATAAAAACTAATTCTATATGTACAAAGTACATGGAAAATTTGAGTACAATATGAAACCTATTTTTTTACATTTAAACAACAATAATAAATAAATTCCACATATGCAATCTATTTTGTTAATAAAAAATAATAAAAATTAATAAAACAAAAAAAAAATGAAAATGAAAAAAATAAAAAATAAAAAATTCTTCGAAACACAACCCTCTTTGGAACGTGACCCCGTTTGGAATGTGACCCCATTCCAAACTGGGTCACATTTCATAGATTTTGGTTTGGGGTCCCGTAGCACACGAGTCCTCAATTCGTATTTAGGCTTGAAATCCTGAACCAGAATGCTACCCCGTTCCATATTAGCGTAACCTCACTTCATGGAGCTACTTTTTGTAAAAATGGCTAAGTGTAAAAGTTCCCCTAAAAGTGGACTCTCTTATTGCATTTACCCATTGGAAGAGTGGGAAGAGTTGTGCTCAATAATAGGATTAATGTTATTGGTAGTCATGTTGGTCTCATCAAGATTCCTAGGGAAAATAGAAGATTCGGGATCAAATGAACCCATAATTCTATGGCTTCTGTAAACTGAAATGATATAAGTAGGACTCAAGGTAAACACTCATGCACAAGAAAATGAAAGAAAGGTAGATCTAATGCAAATGTGAAATTTGAAAGACATGCAATTCAACTAATCAAAATAGAAATTTTAGTGAAAAGCACATCTAACCATTAAGTATAGAAAGATCTAATGTAAAGCATTCAAAGTAGATCTAGATCTAAATACCAAAATGAGAAATATGTAATGCATACAAAGTAAATCTAAACACCAAATCAAAATCAAAATGTTATGGTTTGGGTTCACTAAAAATGTGCACAAAGAAAAAGGAAGTAAAGTAATGTATGGGTAAATCACTTCCCACTTTCATGTATTGCACATTTGGGACAAAAAATGTCCCACTAGGTTCAAGAGGAGACTCAAATGCTAAGTGAGACAATAATCCTTTGCTAAAATATGTAATGATGAAAATGAAAAATGATGCAATAATGTAATATAATGAATAATTAGACAAGCTACTAAAAATGAGAAATAATAAACTGATATAGATTGATAGTGAGCATAAAAGTACACAAATGGAAACCCGAGCACAAATTTGACATGTGGATAAAATTTGAGCTGAAAATGTAGGGTATAGTGCAAAAGTCATGGATAGAATGCCAATGGCGTTCTAGGCCCATAAATTTTGGCTAAATTTTTTTGGGTCTCTCCGACGGTATCTGATCTTTCTGATTCCTATATGGTGGCTCCGTAATGTATTCTTGCACACATGAAAACATGGAAAAGGTTGTCTAAAGGGGTTTTCCTTGGTTAAACCCCTATTTAGGGATCAACCTTGAGAATGTAAAGAAATTGTATCAAGGAAAGTATGCAAAAGGAAAATTTTAGATTCACCTTGCATAAACCCTCATGGATGGATGTAGAAATCACTCGTACCCATGAAGATGCTTGAAATCCAAATATTTGACCTTATAATGTGATGTATAATCAAGGATTCCCTTCACAAATGTATAGATATATGAATGCCACTGCTAGATCTTGAATGTTGGTATACTTGAAAATCACTTGTAATGAAGGAGAGAGAGAGAGAGAATGGAAGGAAGGATCTTCTTGCTTGATTTAGAATTTCTATACTTGACCATCATGGGAGATAAACTTGCTTCAATTGGAGAAGATTTCCTTTGACATGAATTATCTTTAAGAATTAGAGACTCTGAGATTTGGATCTTGGATGCTTGCCTTCAAATCTTGAATCTAATTGCTCAATTGCTCTTGATTGCTTGAAAATCTTGATAGCTTGATTGCAAATGCTTGAGTATGGTTATGCTATGAAACATGAGGAGAGATAAGGTGATTTCATAATTTAATCCATCATTTTGGGCTTCAAAAATGATCCAAGACGACCATAAAATAAAATCTCCTACTGATACCTTGATATCAGGCTCCAATCTACAAGGAAAGAATGTTATTGGCATGTTATTGGCATTTTGTACAATGGAAAATGGGCTCAAATTTGGAGGGGATGTCGGGATAGGTGTAAAAAAAGTGGGGGGAGAAAGGACAGGTTGCTAGGATCAAGCATAATGAGCATTCAAACCTAGAAATCACCGAAATGGGGTTTAATATGTCCTAATAAAGCATCCAATCATGGATGCTAACTTTTTGGATGGTACGAAAATGAATTGACTTGCCATTTTGTTATTTTGGGATATAAGTCATCATTGGTATAATAGATTTAGAGATTTTAAAGTGGTTTTCATATTCATAAAATGGGGGTTTTATTGCTTTTTGTGAATTATAGATGCATTCGTAAAAAATGCCAACCATTTTTATATTTTAAAACTAATTATGAGATGTGGGAATTTTTATTTTGTGGTGTGGGAAAAAAACAGTACAACAAATAAACACACTGCACGAGAAAATGAAACTAAGAGTGCAATGCATTAAACGTCATGTCGCAATAAGTTCGAGGACAAGAAGTTGCAAACTTTTGTGATGTCCCCTTGTTGAAATAAGATTTAATAATAAATAATAATAAAATTAAAATATAAAAGAATAAAAGTTAAAATTAAATTAAAAATATAAACTAAAAAAATTAAAATACAAAATAACTACATTCAGTTAATGAAGGGTCAAAAGGCATGAAAAAAAAGTTTTTGATTATTGTAACAACAAGTTTTGAAGGGGCCCCAAAACCCTTTAACAAAGCTAAAGAAAGATAAGCATTAAGAACCCATAACTAAAACTATCTGTCATAGACAAAGATAGAAAACAAAGAAGGGATAACATCCCAGATTTATAATACAAAGTTCAACCACAACAAAAAAAGCTGAAATAAAAAAAAGAAACTTCCAGCAAGGCGACCAAAAAAAATTCCAGCACACGACTCAGTCCAGCGTCTTAGAACACTTCTCAGATTCTATCATCTAGTTTTCCACCATCCAATTTTCCATATTCTGGTTTGAATCCAGAAGATTAGTTAAATCTTTGACTTGAGCCACTGTCTTCTTTCTTGTGCTGGATCTAGTTCTAGATCCTTGGCTTGACATCTAGATGGCCTGTTTCCCTTCATCCTCCAAATTTGCTCTGTCATTACAGCTCCCTTCCAACAGAGTATGTAAAGCTTTCAGGTTATCGACAGATTCTTCCATTCCCTATTTGATGAGAGTAGTCAGCTTCCTCAGCATTATGTTATTGTTGTTGGTTTTCTCAGTAATCGGGTTAATCCTATTATCAATCATTTTGCTTATCTTATGCTCCAGCATGGTAGTACTACCAGTTACCTTATAAAAAACATCATTACCTTTCTGATACATAACTGCATCATTCCTCATTTTTTCTATGATCTCCTCCAGAAGAGTATTTCTTTCTTCAAGGTCTTTACACTTAGCCTGTAGCTCTTGAATATCATCCTGTACCCATTTGTCGATATTGTAGCCATACATAGCTTTGTTTCTGGCCGCTTGATGATGAGAAATGTTGACTACTCTTTTAACCTTAAAATCATGGTCCCAGAGTTCTTCTTCCAAGATCCTCTTCTTCTGGTGATTATCCTTCTCATCAACATCACCCATGGGGCTCTCAGGAGGAGTAGAGTTAATTTCACAGTCAATATGCTCATTCTAGTCATCCTTATCAAGATTGAAAAATATTTTGTCACTTTGGGATTTTTCAGACTCTTCCAGATTATCAGTAGCCATATTCTCCTCTACCTTTCCTACATTAGTCTTTTCAATTTCATTTTCCTATGGTTCTTCAATTGTCATTTTGGCCCTAGTCTCTAGTGTTTCTTCATTCTTCTTATTAGGATCCTCCTTATCTTCCATAGGCTTGTTCTGATTCTTATCAATATACATTTCTACTAGGTTTTCAACTTGTTCAATTATCTCCTCACAGATAGTATTATCCATGTCCGTAGTATCCTCAGAGGAAAAATCACCTTCCACACCCATAGACTCAGTGATAGTAGGGTTAGCCTTCTCATAATTCTCTCTATTGCTTTGCTACCCATATTTGACATCCTCCTCCTCATCATCATCAGTCCTCATACCTTCCACATCATTGAAGATAGAGAGCATGATATCAACTTCCACTGGGCCTTTACGACTTTTTTTGTTTGTGGCTCTACTGGCTTTCTTTCCAGACGACATCTCCACATTTTTTCTTTTAACATTATCAATTTGCTTAGGGATACGCTTAGAGATGTGTTTTTTAGCATACTCTGCAATGAGAAGGATGAGCCCCTCATACAGAATAGGGGTATCCCTAACTCTGAAGTCCACAATGCTTTGGTTGAGCGAGATAAGTAGGTAAAATGAGAAAGAAACCCTAACATCATGTCTAAAATGATTGACGAGCACAAAATGGTAGTTTTAGACTTTAGAGTACCTACTGTCAAGCATGAAACATTCCATTATCGCTCTGATAACAAAATTCCAGATGCGTTTGATGTTGGACAAGTTCACATAGTCCAGGTTGCCTTTAACCAGCATAGCTCGCTCCTCATCGGACTTAGGAAAGGTTTTTTAGGCTTTATTTCCCACTTTCTTATCTTTCATGAAATGCATCCCATCCAGAGGGAGCCCTGTAATCTCCACCATAAGTTATAAGGTTAGGGTAAAAGATTTACCCAAAATGTTAACTTTACCATTCTCCCACCCAACACCAAACACCTTCGTGATTTCCTTGTCATTACCATGCAAGTATTTTAGGTATCGATGCACTTTTCCCTTCTTAATTTTTCTCCAGACGTCTTTCTCCTTCACCCATTTACAAAAAGTTGTGTCTCCCTCAAACATAAGATATTAAAAAGGGAGAAGAGAACTTCATTTGAAAGAGGGGAGAAAGGAAGGGAGAGAAAAGGGAAGGTGGAATCAAGGAAGAATTAATGGAAAAGGGGGGAAAAAAAAGGAAAAAAAATAAAATAAAAAAATAACCCCCTCAAAAGGCAAAGGTTATGGCAGGTTGTGACTCTTCAAAGGGGTGGTAGTTATGTAAGGTTGTGACTTTTTCAAAGGGCATAAATTATGAAGGGTGTTGACTCTTCTAAAAGGTGGTAACTATGAAGGGTAGGGACTCATTCAAAGAGTGACATTTATGACGGGTTATGACTCTTTCAAAGGGTAGAAATGATGAAGGGTTGTGACTATTCCAAAGGGTGGTAATGGTGAAAGGTTCTGACCATTACAAAGGGAAGACATGATGAAGAGGTTTGAATCCCCACCATTGAAGATATAAAGGAGAAATCAACTCATTTGAAAGGCACACAGAATATTTATCTATTCATTAGTAGAAATATAAGCATATCTAAAAGATGATAGTAGACCTATATGATGAATAAGAGACGACATAATAGAGATAAACCAAAATTAAAAAAAACATGAAGGAAAGAAGCAATGGCCATCATAACATAAGAGAAAACAATATCCATCAATAACTATGGCGAATCTAGAGTTAAACTTAGAGAAGATCTAAGGTGGAGATATATAAGAAGATAAAAGATAGGGTTCACATTAAAGCAATCAACACATGCACACAGTTAGATCTAATCATCAAGAAAGCATTGAACCATTAGGAAAAGTAATTGAAAGTATTAGGTCTCATAAAAAAAGACCCATACATTATAGTGATTAGAATTAGAGATTAAAATATATTGCAGGCAGTAACATTCTTATCTATTGGTGGGCACAGTAGAGGGTAATCCCCAAAAAGGGACATTGCATAAATATTACAAAGAATCCTTTAATAAATTATGACATACTAGAGAATCAAGATAAGATTTCTTTTTAAAATGATTCTTAGAGTTATCAAGTTGAATATCATAATAAAATTCCATCTTTCTAGGTAAATTTATATTTATGATATAATGTAGTTATCACTCTAAGTTGGAATTGATGTTTTAGGGCAAAAATTAGAAATGTCCCAAAATGGGGACATTACAATTCTAAATACATTTTAAATGACAATTGCATAATTCCTAGTAAGCAGTAAAATTCAGAGTATAACGATTTAGCAATTGTCAACTACATAGCTACATCGTACAATATTTCAATATTAATGACATAATGCCTACTAAATATTCAGATTCATGGAGAATATCATGTAATCACATATCAATCTAGACAAGCCACATAATAAGCCATATAATATATATCTATACATAGACCATGACTGCCAAAAATATATAGATAAGTGTCCCTCCAACTAGGCATAGATGTCCAAATAGTGTGAAAAATTCCAGATAACACCTAAGAAAAAAATCATCACTTCCCACATAAATTATTGAGTGTGTTTGAAATATCATTCCTATATTTAGCAACCATGCATTCTACACTTGCAGGGTGGGGATGACATGTATGCAACAAAAACAATGCAATTGTGGATGGAATCCTTTGTAAATTAGCATGCATGTACATAGACACTCTCCACCCATGCAAATCAAAGACAATGTCCAATCTCTCCCCATCATGCTCTCTTATATCCTCCATAAATATTTTAAATATGTTTCTCATCTCTTTGTTTTTCTTTAGCATTAGTTGAGAGTAAATTCTTGTACATAGGCCTCACCCTTACACAAGTTGTACGACTTGATTGCTTCATCCAAGGTATTCCCTGGAATGAAGTGTTCATCAACATAAGCCTCTGCAATTCATCTGAGGTCACAAATGGACTATAACAACTCCATGCATTGTGATAGAAAAATAGATACAACTAGCGAAGGATATATGCTTCACAAATTTGTAGCAAGAAGTTTTATCCCAATGACTTTGAGGATTACATCTTGAACTCTCGGGTAATCACATCTAAACCAATTATCAATACAACCTAAAGGCAATGCAAAATTTATGATATCTTCCCCTTGCCCAATAGGGAATTTGATTTGGTAGTTTCTGGGCATCAATGTCATTGATTTACAAAACTAGACAATATAGTAAATGTCACAATTCTTGCTAGACAATCACGGCCAAAGAAGCAATAATTACTATTAATCACAGTGGAACATCCATGTTAATATTTGTAGTTACCCTCAGGAAGGTTTAAACACGGTAGAGAACATACTAGCAATGAAAAATAGTCCTTCCAAGAAACAAATAGGAACTGAAAAACTAGAGTACAAACCAACAATGGAATAACTACAAAATACTTCAAAAAGCACTACAAAATGAACCAGTAGAGATTATAACCACAAATACATTAAAATATCTTTACATAAACTATGAAACTTGAATATTAACATGCAAATGATACATCTACAAAGAACTACCAATAATGCTTAGAATCACGAAATCGAGATTACAATACAAGAAAAAAGGGCAAACTAGAATATTAACATATAAGTGATACATCTACAAAAAATATAGAATGCTCGAGTAAGATGAACAAAATGGACCAACAATGAGTACAACCATATAATTTACATTATGACAGAATAGAGAAGGAAGATCACCAATACATCTTAAAGAAATATCTTAGGCCATGTTCTATTATGTGAAGTATTGTGATCTTATTGAAGATCATTGAGAGTAACTCTTTTGAATGGATTGTATCCTTTGAATGGACTTCATGGGATTAAATATATGAAGAGATAAGAGATCTAGTTTCCCTTTCAAATTGAAAAATCAAAATCCATGAGATTCAAAAGCATTGAAGGGATACATCTACATAGAATCACCAACAATTATTAGAACCACATAACTGAGATTATAACAGAAGAGAGAAGGAAGAACAAACTAGAATATTAACATAGGAGTGATACATCTACAAAAAATACAAAATGCTTGAGTAAGATGAACAAAATGGACCATCAATGAGTAAAACCACACAACTGATATTACAACTGAAGATAGAAGGAAGAGTAACAATCAATCTTGAGAGAGATATCTTAGGCCCTATGCTATTATCTTAAGTATTTTGATGTTATTGAACATTGTTAAGAGTAAATATTTTCAAATGGATTTTCTCCTCTAAATGACCTTCGTGAGAATAAATCATGAACAAATAATAGATCTACATTCCTCATTAAAATAAAAAATCAATGTCCATGACATTCACAACCATTTAAGGGATTTAATGTTAACAACCCTTATCATTAAATGAACTGTAGTGAATTAGAAGCTCCTTCTTTTAAAAGTTTATAATTCTTTTATCAACAAATCTACTACACAAGTATTTTTGACCTTCAATGCATTTCATTTCAAAATGAACTACACTGAAGGTTGTGAATGTTACTTATACTACTTCTAACAATGTTAAAGTTGTGTATCGAAGGACGAATTTTGAGAAATGTCTATGATGATGTAGAGGTGACATTGTAATACTATAAAACATCAAAACCCTAACAAATTTTAGATTTTAGGAAGCAATTTTTTTGGCCAAGTGGGAAAATGTGGCATAAAAAAACAAATAGGAAGAAAACATGACATCTAAGAATGAAAACCCCAAAATGAGAGCAAAAATTCAAACATGACAACAAACAATAACACGTCGCTTATGTAACACGTTGTTTATGAAACAGTCATCCAAAGTGAAATGTTAGGGTTTCAAACCCTTGATAAAACTACCTAACATAACGACAAAGTGACAAACATTATTAAGTGCATATAGATTACCTAATTTGCTTCATCTGATGTTTACCATAGAAGCAACTACCAAAACTAGTCGCCGCTATCCCTCCAAGCCCCCCATGCAAAAAATATTTCACTTAGAAAGGGACCAACACAAAACAATAAGGAAACAATGGTCTCCTTTGAACATATTCCTAACATTCCGCATCATTTACAACAAAATCATAAGGTCTACACACCTGGTCAGTAAGATTTGTAGTTGGTCGCATTCAGTTTTCACAACTTGTTGCATGTTTTCTCCTGACATTCCTCAATAGTACAAAATGAGTGGATGGTTTTTGTGCCGTACTACTTTTCAAATTTTTTGTCGGTTGGAATTTCCCTAATCATGAGTCTATAGTCCCATTGTCCAATCCTGTCTGACTGTCTATTGTGCCGATGTCTAGTTTTGTTTGTCTGTCCCTCGTCAATAAAAAATTTCCTATCTTGTCATGCCACATCATGATGCTATATTATACATACTATACATACTCTACCATATCATTTTCTGGTTGCTAGATAGCTTTTGCTAGGTTAGAGTACATATACAAGAATGTTTTAAAATAGAATTAGGATTATGATCTTTTGTAGATAAAAAATAGTAATCATCTTGAAAGTTATCTCTTTTAGAAGACTACATTAAACAAGGATGCAAAGCGTCAAAGTTCCTGCCGAAGTTAAATGTCCAAGTTAAATGTGATGTGTTGAAAGTATTTAGTAAGAAACTAATATGAGAATTGAATTGTAGCTTTTGGACATGAAATATGAATAGTAGTAAACTATTGTGTTGCAACATGATAGTAATAAACTATTGTGTTCTATTAAAATTGAAACTGTTGTAAATTGTAGTGATAATATTAAAATCTTGACATCGTTAAATCATAAATTAGAGCTCGTTAAATAACAATTGCTATAATAATGTAGTAAATCTTTTGACAAATAGTAATGAGAAAATGTTAACTTTGAAGCATTTACATTTAAATGTTAAAACATAAAATGTTTTTCTTAGTAAGTAAACAAAAGATGCATTGTCAATTAGTAAAATTTGTAGCATATTGCTTAGTTAAACAACATTGTAACAATAATTATTTATGTATATAACAAAAACTAGATATGTATAGCAATGGTTTTGCAAAAAAAAAGCTCCATTTACAATATTTTTTAGTCACTAAGTTAAAATTAATGAATATCTTTTAAAATAATATCTATACAATTATAATAACTATACCAATATTATAATTAACTAATTAAATATAATAATAATTAGATAACTAGTATCATGTATAATTATACATATAATAATTGATATATATATTATAATAGTAAACATATAATAATAACTTATTATCATATTCATTATTAATAACATCTATTATTATGTAATGCAATTGTTCTACTATTTATTATTAATGACTATATAATAATAAACATTAATTATTCAATTGAATATCTATTAACAATCAAATAATACCACGTATAATTATACATGTAATAATTGATCTATATTATAATAATGATAATAGACATGTAACAATAACTTCTTATACTATTAATTATTCATAACACATGTTATTATTCATACAAATGATTCTACTATTTATTATTATTAATTATATATTTTTAATAGTAAGTATTAATTATGCAATTATATTCAATATATACATTATTTATAATTGTACATATTTGTTAAATTATTATTATAAAAAATCAAGTGGTTTTATCACCCACACATTGTCTAAAGAAATAGGACAAAAAGATATAATTGTATGTATTTATTAAATTATTATTATAAAAACCAAGTGGTTTTATCCCTCACATATTGTCAAAAGTAATAGGACAAAATGAGTCATATTATGGAAGAGTGAAATGACTATCGTATGAAAACGAAACACAAATACAAACATAAGAAAAGTTGGTCAATCTATTTTAATTATTGTTTCTCATTAGTTGATGCTTTGACATTTCAAAGGGTGATGTCATCCTAATAAGACTTAGAGTATGTTATCCAATAGAATTATAGATAAAACAATTTGTGTATTTTAAAATAAATTTGAAAAAATTATAAACTTTGAAAAAGTTAGCAAATATTTTAATTGTGGATGTGATTGGTTGATGCTTTAACAAGGCCGCAGAGCAGCAAAGTTCCTAATGTTGGCAGTATTGTTTAAGTTTTGTCACAAATTTAACTTTGTTATCAAATTTCAATTTTTACAACTGTATTTTTTGCACTTTTGCACACATGTACTATGCTTAACAAATAAATTATAGACTTTGAAAAAGCTTAATATTGATATAAATATAATTATAACATACAATAATGCATACATGAATATAATTATGTTATAATAAATAAAATTTAATAAAAAATATAATATTTAATTTAAAATAATATAATAATATAAAAAATTTAACATAAAATAATATAAAAGAACAAAAAACGCAAAACATAAAAAATAAAATAATAATATAAATAATATAATA
>MU227567.1:719907-733488 GCA_018584345.1 Thuja plicata
TATATATATATATATATATATATTTTAAGAAATGATACATAACATAGATAATTATATTAATTATTTTAGGTCCAAGAAAAAAATACTAATAATTTAAAAAAATTATTTAATTATTATAACTAATAGAAAACTAGACAAATTAGGGGTAAATTAAGTAAATATAAAAAATAAAAAATTTAGGTATGTACACAATTTATTAAGGTTAAGATATCTTATTTTTATATATTTTAGAAGAAATATAATATTAATACATTTATATAATAAAAATCATTAGAAGTAGGATTATATAAATTAATTTAAATATCTTATAATTGTTATACATATATTATATAATTTATTTATGTTCCACAATTCAAGTTGAAGGTTTTTTTTTTTAAAATTACAATCTATAATTAAAAAGGGCTCATATCGGTAGAAATTTCTTAGCCAATAAAATCACATAAAATTAATTTTGTAAATATATTTTGTTAAAGAAATTGCAACTTATATCTGATTTGTTAAAAATTTAATTATTAATAACTAGTTAAATACTAACTGTTGCCTATAGTTCTACTGCCTAGGCAGAAACTAATAAGACTATAGAGTACTTTATCCAATAGAATTATAGATAAAACAATTTGTGTATTTTAAAATAAATTTGAAAAAAGTATAAACTTTTGATAATTTAACAAATATTTTAATTCTAGATGGTAATTGGTTGATGCTTGAATATTTAATTGATTCCTCCCAATGCATAAGTATTCCTCCTGCACGAACTAATAATTAAATAATATATTTATATTGATTTAAAAAAAGAACACTAACCGTTACGCCCCACGCCCCACGCCCCACGCCCCACGCCTATAGACTATGCTCGAATCCTAAAACACGGGCCAAGGAAAAAGAAGAATGTGGAGCTTATAAAAAGTAAAGCATGCACCCAGTATAAACCTTTTTTTTGGCGCGGTGGTCTTTGTCATTCGGCTGCTTTGAATCGATTTTTTTGGGCATTGGGCGAAAGTTTGGTTTATAGGTCCTGTTCGTCTTTTTACGGGTATGTCATATCTTTTCGCTGCTGTAAATTTGTGAGGCCTTTTTTAATCGATTCTTTTAGTTTTTCTCTCTTTTATCTTTGCTTTGTCCGAAAGGGCTTTATTGAAGGAGCAAGATCTCTAAAACATTCCAAACATTTATTGAAGAAGCAAGATCTTTATAACATTCCAAACATTCAAGGATCATTTATCAATCATCATTCATCAATTCATCAAATCAGCACTTATTCAATCATCACTCATGAATTCATGAAAAAACCAGCACACAGTCAATCATCACTCATAAATTCATTAAAAGTAATCGAATACCTAATCAAGCAAACAAAAAATTCATTCAATCAATTAAACATACAAACATCCCATCATTCCAACGTCAACTGTTGAAGCATCAACCATTCTAGAATTTAATCATTCAAATATCGATCACTAAGACATGAATCATTCAAGCATCATTTTAGCATCCACTCATTAATCCTTTAGGAAATGGCAATTAAGAAAAATCAAGTAATCGGCAATACTCTAGAAAATCCTTGAGCAATCAGTCTTGGGTTTGAGGAAGTGTTTTGCAAATAGGAAGGATAGCCCCCTTCCAAGTCAATGAGAGATGAGAGGATGATCCCCCTATCATGTTTTTATCAAGTATGCCACTCAAAGATGGAATGGACGATTGGCCTTCCATGGTCGTATGCTAAGAGGTGGAATAGATGACCAGTCTTCTGTGCTCTTGGGTTTGATCAAGGAGGATGGCACTTGTCCAAGGCAGTCTGGGAGTTGTAAGGCCCCTCTTACATGCTCTCGACGGTATGACGGTGACCCACCTTAATATTGCTATTTGCAAGTCTTCTAAGAAATTCACAATATGATTTGCAATGAGGGATATGTATTATGCTATGATGTATTGATTCCAATATTAATGATGCCACGATTTATTGATGTGAGTATTATTGATATTCGACAAGACAGTCCGAAGGAGAAAATTAAGATAAGTTCTATCTTCCGAATTATTCTTAGAATTATAAGTTAAATATTCAATATTATAATGAAACGCCTTTGGTTTTGATAAAATTATATATTTTAATTCGTATGTTAATTTGGAGTTGTTGTTTACGGCTAAAATCAGGAATATCCCAAGAAGGGACATTACACTGCATTTTGGCAACAAAATCAGAAGACTACTGCACACAATAAAATGTTAACAAACTTCCAAGCACAAGGAAACTGCTCCAATATCAGTCGATCCATTGACCAGGGTGGATATTACATGGTTATTATCAACTTATGGATTTCATGTTGAACTTGCACAACAGCTTCCAAATTCTGTTTTTTCTACCTTCAATGTTTGGATTACAATCTACTGCGTTCAAACAAACACAAGGATGTTCTTTTTGTTCTTTTTGTTATTTTTACTTATGGTTGTATGAGGCAGAGAAGTAAAGGATACACAAAAGGTTGCAATCCTTTTTGAGTGAACAAAGAGTTTGAATACATTATTTGACTAGTCCGATGCAACTAAAATTTAAAACAATTATAGTTGTACAAATACAAAGATTTTTCTTCTGTTTTTCTTATTTAGGTTATATAATTATTTAAGACTATTTAAGATTTGATTAGGCCATTGCAACTAAAATTAAAAACAATCACAAGTTGTACAAAGACAAGGAGTTTTAATTAGTCCATTGCAATTCAATATTAAACAATCACTAGTTGTACAAACACAAGGATTGGCTTTTTTATTCTTTTCCTACTTATGATTAAATGAGGTGGAGAAATAGAGGATACACAAAAAGCTATAATGCTTTTTTAAGTTAATTAGCTCAATGCAACCAAAGTTTAAAACAGTCGTGAGTTGTATAAACCATCTGATTTTCCTTCCCTTTCTCACTTTAGGTTTCACAATTATCTGACTCTTTAAGACATTATTTGATTAGCCCATTGCAACCAAAAATAAAAAATATCACTAGTTATAGCAAGGCAAAGATTTCTATTTTTGAATTTTCTTACTTTAGATTGCACAAGCACAAAAGCAAATGATACACTACAAATTGTAATTCCATTTAGTATTGTTTAATATTTAGAGAAAAAAAGCTATGCTTTTGATTTAGCTTGAATTTTGAAGTTCTAATTTGAAGATCAATCTCTCTCTCTCTTTGCTTCTTTTTCTCTCTTCTTCTCTATGCCATCTCTTTTATTTTGCTTATAGCAAAAGAGCATGGGTTTCTTTTTTTTATAATTTTTTAGGTTGGGCCTTCCCGCCTCTATTTGCCTGTTTAGGGACAAGGTCTTCACCTTTCCTTTACAAATTATTTTAAAATGTGAAAGTGACTTTCCCAAACAGTTGCAGGGATGCCATGCTGCCCTGTGGATGGTCAAGGAATGTGTTAGGACTATTCAAATTTACTATCTCTTGGTTAGGGTTGCGTATAGGTTTCAAAAGGGGTATTGTCGAATTGAAAAATATGGCTAAGTGTAGTCCCTTGTTCACCCTAGTACGCCATGTTTTATTTGAATGTTGACCTTCCTGACTGGTTGAAAATAATTCAAATGGGTGTTCTACCGTTAGGAAACCGCCCCCCCCCAATTGTTGTCCCTTTATGTTTTACCGCCATAGCCTGTATGTCACCTTTTCTTTAGGCCTTATTGTTTCCCCCCGCTTCCGCGCAAAGTTCTAACTTGTCAAGCTAGGTGATGCAAAGCATCCTTCACACACTTCAACATAATAGGATCCATCTGATCCAATCTTTATTTTATTATAATAACAATTTATTAGAGGCATCTCACAAGATCAAACTCATCATTGATTTGAAAACAAACTAATTCATTGTCAAAACTTGTTGGCCACACTGCCATGTTTTATAAATCAGCACTCCAGCACCTGTAACTTTTGTTCTGTAATATATCATCAAAATCCCTTCGGTGAGTTTGTGGTACGTTAGGATAACCAAACCATATATCAAAATTAGAAGGATCCAACGGTTATATTAATAGTTATGGTGTCTGCACCGAGACCCATTTTTACTGTCATCAACCAGAATTAAATCATGTAACCCTGCCTAGAGCATTCAATATCTTTTACAAAACAAATCCAATTTAAACCAAACCAATTCCACATTTATCATTTCTTAGGTTAGTTCCAAATCTGTAAGCCATTTATTTTTCCAATGAGTAAATCATTATACAAGCACAAATCTTTGCCTGCAACTCCATTGAAGAGGGTTTAAAACCAGTCTTCATTAAAAATGACGTAGATTCCACAAATCATTATAAAATTGAACCAAACCAAAAGGAAATGAAAGAGTACTCAAATATCTTTCCAATGAATATAATTAGAGGTCTTAACTCTTCCAGATGCGTTTGTACCACGTATTTCAATATGATTGTTCTCAGAAATCCTGAATCTGCAAATGCTAACTTTCACCAAAAACCTCAACTTCCTCCAAAGTTAATAAAAATTGATCAAACCAAAAGCATAAGAAAGAGGATTCATTATACTATCTAACCATCACAAATATACAGGTTTCTAGGCCATACATGGCCGTACAAGGCCTGGAAACAACAACTTAACAAAAAAAACCGATCAAAATGAGAGATTCAAACTCACTCAATTGTTCGAAAATGTTCTCCCCTTTCTCTATTCTGCTTTGAACGACCAATACATCATATTTATACATATTTAGGTAGTTAGAAACCACCCAACTATCCTTATGATCTTTCATCTTCCTTTTTACAAATTTTAATGCCTTTTTGCATTGTTTCATGCTTTGCAACTTTTATGCATTTTGACAACTTTTGTGACACTTAATAAAAATGACTCCACACTTTGTAAAAACACCCTAGACATGTCCAAATAACCTATTTAAGACCTTTTACATGATTTCTAGCCTTTTCATGGCTTTTTTTATACAAATTTGACCTTTTGACCAATCTAGGTCTTGAATGACAACTTAATGACAACTTAACAGTTTTATTGCCCTTAGGCATTACAATTGATTCCATTACATGGAATATCAAATCCAAACATATGGATTAACATATTACATTTAAAATATCCCTTAGGATCTCTTGCAATGTCGTGATGTCTAGGTGCTCCTGCAGCATTAGGTGTTGTGTGTGTGAGCGGGGCTATGGTCATTTGCCGGTACATCTTAAGGCATCACATCCCTGTGTTGGAAAGTGATAATGTTAAGTCACATGTGCGCGTGGGCAGGGTAATAGTCAAAAGGGTGAAAATAGTGGAGAGGGGTTGAACCCTGCGTCTTGCAGGGGATTTTCAAAATGGAGCAAGAGCAGAGCGGGTGCGCGAGGTGCTAGCAAATCAATGAGCCAACGTGCAAACATTGGACCCCACAACCTTGCAAGGGTCAATCCAAGTCTGAGAGATATAGTGCACGCCCGCGGGGCAATGACACATGAATGTGGTGGCGTGTAACCTTAACACTCCGCATACTCGTGAGGGCCGAACCAAGCTCAAGAAATGTTGCGCGGGTGTGCGGGGCAGTGATAAATGAAAAGGGTTGGCCCCACTTTCTCGCGTTGGTAGGCCCAACGATGGAACTTAGCTTGCGGGTGTGCGTGGGGTTAAAGAAATCTAGTGATGATCCAGGAAAGTGTGTATGCCTCGCATCCCCACGATGACCCAATGTTCCAAATGTGATATGGTGTAGGTACACGAGGTGATCGTTATGAAGAGGACTTGCTAAGGGAGAGTTACAACCCCGGGCCCTCGCCATGGTTAAGGCATGATTTGAGGGCAGCCTATAGGTGAGCGGGGTGCTCAGCAATGAAGAAACATCAAAGGCTATGGTTTGATCCAAGGGAGTTAAGCAAATGATTAACTGCCACATGGCACCATGTGGGTAGGAAAGTGCAAGGTGAAAATGGTCAAGGCCTTTTGACGATACATTGAAGAAGAAAGTGGCGACTAGTAAGATTTGGGAAGAGGTGTGACATTTGATGGAAATATTGCAGGGCTTTGATACCAGTATAGGCCAGGAAATCATCAAGCTTGGCATCAAAACTTTTTGAGTGTCCCAACAAATTTGTTGCAACCAAGAAAAGAAGGTATGAAAGATCTCACAGC
Source organism: Thuja plicata (assembly GCA_018584345.1). NCBI lineage: Eukaryota > Viridiplantae > Streptophyta > Pinopsida > Cupressales > Cupressaceae > Thuja > Thuja plicata. The sequence continues at coordinate 726,016 of MU227567.1, forward strand.
TGTCGGGTTAGTGCAGAATTTCTAGATGTGGTAATTTACTACCGCCATTCTGCAACTTGAGAAATGTGAGTTGTAGCTCAAGGTGTTGGTTCCCAAATCAACATATTGGAAAGCACTAAAAGGATGCCAAGCTTTATCTTTGAACTTTCCAATTGATTTTGCCAACTGACAGAATTCAACCAAGGTGCGGTTGTAATCCTTTGCTCTTTAAGCCCTGCAAAACCTAGGCGGGTAAACCCTTTCTCTAATCTTCTTCTAAATTAGAGCTTTTTATAGCAGATTCAATTCAAAGTTCTTTGACAATCCTTAATTCCAAGGTGGCAAAACTTAGGATGTAAGAACAAGAACTCCCTACTATTATGAATTAATCCTATTTGATTATTCCTCAAGTATACCTCTACTTAACAAAAAATAAAATAAAATGACTTATCAGTTTTAGACATTCCTTACTCCTTTCAATAGATGAAGACCAATCCCTTATCCAATTGGGCACATAGTCAGTCTTGCTGAACCCTTCACGTACTTCTCTGATAGACAATACTCCAAAGGCTGAGCAACACCATCAATCACCCAATCCTATCAATGTGAATAAATTGAATTTATAATATTAATCCATCTGATTGTATTTAATCCTCACAAAGGAACCAATTGAATAGAAAGCAACAAGACAACATAGAGCAATTACTTTCTATATTTTTTTTAGATCAATATCATAGAGTTGCAATCCAATCACACAAGTTTTAAAGGTGACAATCAATCCTTGAATTGATTATAACAGAGAGACTGAATTCAGAAAACATATAATATCCTAATTGGACAAGGAAACGGGGTATATTTTATTGATATAAAAAAGAGTAAGTACAATTGAGAATTCTTCTGCTTTTAGTTGAGACTAATTTATAATGAACAATTGTGGTTTCCCTCCAAAATGGGAAGCGACAAGCTTCCAACCATTTACATTCCGTGCCTTTTCAATCCTAACTAATCCTAATCAACCGAAAGCAGAAAAAAATATTACAAACATAACAAAACAAACAAAAAATAGAAAACTGTAGAATGTCATTAAAGTGGAACATCTTTATGCTCTGCTGTCTTCTTCGCTCCCTTGGAAGTGCCCGTTACCAGCTCAAGATATTTCTTAACCCATTCTGAAACCTGCACAAACGATGGCCATTGATAGTGCAATATGTCCGACACATCGAGTAGGTGTTCCTTATATCTGTTCCCTGCGATTGCCCGAGCTTCGATTATAATTTTGGAGAACTTTCCTTCAAGTGCAATTATCTTGTCCAAGAAAATGTTGAATTTGTCAATTGAGAAACTCTTGTCTTCCTTCAAATGATTTATAATCTGTGGAGTCATATTTTGATATTCTATTTTCCACTCTTCAAAGTTTTTCACACGACCTTTGGGATCCACAAACTTTGGAATTGTCCAATGTTTGATTGTGTCGAACAATGATAATTTCTCTTCAATCTTTTCTTCCTCTTGTATAATGTACTCCGATTCTTCAAACATTGGATCCATTATTCTTTTAGTTTCTTTGATTTCTTCAGGAGCATTTGGGTCTCTTTGAATTATGTCACAAATTCGTTTGATTTCAAATGAAGAGGGCCTCCACCTCTTAGCTAAACTCTGTAAAACAGGCTTGTTCTTCTTAAATCCACTTAACATTTCATCCAGCAAACAGTATCCTTCAAAGCCTCGAAGTGCGAAATATGACTTTTCACTGTCGCAAATCCTTCTTCTTGCCCCTCCACGAAATAACGATGGTCGCTGTTTCGCACACCATATCTTTTAATAGCGAAATAGCGATGGTTGCTATTTCGCGGTCCCTTTAAAACCTATATCTGTGGAATAGCAACTATCACATCCATCACAACTTTATGATAACTCTCAAGACATAAGGGCTTTAGACATGAATATTTATCAGTTCATTTTGCGAATTTCACATTCCCAACACAAGGTAGGAAGAGATAAATACGTCCTCTGGAGTTGGTTACTTGCATTATATGAAAGTGTTTCTTTTCTCGAAAAGGTTGAGGATGGAGCTTGTAGAGGGAGCAGATGAATTCTGGTGCAAGAAGAGATGGTTGAAGAAAACCATATTGCAGGAAATGTATAGAGACCACGGATATGAGCCATTTGATATTCCATCTCGTATCCAGAGGGATATTAAAATTGCTACACGTAGCCAAAGGTATATTACAATTCTTGACTGTGACTACAAGCTTTTTTTGTGGCTTGCAAATAATTCCAATCTCTTTGGCTATCACTTTGATTCTTTATAATAGGTGGGATGCAGAGAGAAATCAGGATGCTGATACAGAAGATGGGATTTTTGAGTCATCCATTTCGCCTTGAACAAAATTTCCAAGGTTCTCCCTTGAGAGGAAATGGTGAGAATCTTGCATCCCGGTCTTCTCTACATCAATAACCACCTCTATGCGATAGTGGCATGGCTCACAAGCCTGGTTAGTTCTCAGAAGCATAAACCTTGGGCTCTCTCGTATACCAGCCGAGCAGTTTCACTACAAGACAAAACTGGAAGCAACAATTTCTAGTGGGAGAATATTCTTTGTAACCGATTAGTGGCAGTAAAAAATGAAATATGTTTGAACAGCCTATAGCTTGTAGCATTCCTTGCAATTATAAAAAGAATGCCAAGGCCATATTTGAGGGTTTTGAGGTTTTTTTGCAAAAGGAGCATGTAAATCAAATAGTGTCTTAATTTAGGTTGCAGACAGAATGTATGCACTGTAATTGTCTGATTTTATGAGCAAGTGTGAACCATTTTGTGCGCTAATGTTGCTACTGTTATGAAATTGTCTCCAGGATGATGTATTAGAGATTATATGAACTCGACATATTAAGGATTTTTGGGTTTTTCTTTGCAAATTTCGTTGCAATTTGTGTTGTTTATTCATGGTTCTCTCAAGGACAAGATTAAATGCTTTGTTTGAACAACATGGATTTGGAATATATTATGTGGATCTGTAAGAAGAATTTCATGATCGCATAAGATGATATGTTAATGTTAGGCATTGGCATGTTGTAAATCCATTGGTTTAACCATGTTTTCTTGTAGGATCTCATTTGCAGTTGTATATTTGACTCTATAGGCAGGGTTGGGCACTAGTCTGTACATGGTTTGTTGCATTTTCATAAACATTCAAAATCATCAAATCATTTTTATTTTCTTGTTGTTAGGTGTAGGTTTGAGTTGTTTTCACTCTCAAAGATGTAATAACGACATATATCTAGATTCTGAGAGCATTTATGTGCATTGTGGCTACATATATTGAGAGTTATTTGGTGGTTTGTAATACTTGTTTGAAACTAGTTGATATCCATAAGTATTACCAGGTTTACCCACTTGGGCTTTGCAGAGCCCGAAGAGTAAAAGATTTCAGTCTTTTGACTGAATCTTGTCAGTTGGCCATTGATTTAAGATACCAGTTGATGGGAGAAGGAAAACCTTTAGGGTCATCTTAAATATCAGATGGAAACACCAACAAATTGGCGACTCTACTAGGGATAGAGATATAAGAGTCTTATTAAATCCGTCCTAGAATCATTGGTTTCATTTGTCAAATTATTATCCAATCGAATTAGAGTCAAGAAATGTGAAAGAATCTGAGATTTGTGCTAGATATAGAGGTTTTGTAACTTGGAAAAGGTTTCATTGCAGCATAAGTGAAAAGTATTTATATGGCTCTATTGTTTGGGAGAAAACCCTGAATATATTAAGGTTTTAAATGACTGTCAGCTGTTTGGAATATTTCCTCTATAAGAAGGTGGCGACTTTGAATGAAGAACTTGATGGAGATGCAAAGAAGATCCCAGATCTATGAAGTTCCTTGTTAAGGGAGAAGATGAATAGTTGCTACAATACTCTAGGTATTCCTCAAATTTTCACGAGAATAAATGTTCCCTATTAGTTGAAAATAACACTAAGGGAGGGGAAGTGTTGTAATAATTTCTATGTACTTCTCAGTTCTCTTTGCATTGTTTTTACTATCAGGAGTATGCATTTTCTTTAAGTTGTATTATTTGGAAAGGGGGTCTCAGGATTTGCTATAGTAAGCCATGTATTGTGAAAATTTATGATCTCATGTTATGTAAAAGAAAATTTGTAAGAAGGTGGATGTCAAGATGTTTCAATGTATGTATCTTGACGTGGTTCCAAGTGAAACCATGATTTCTAATCAGCCTCAGTTGTGTAATGAGAAAAGTGGTTTCAAAACTCAGAGGTATAAGGCCATAGATTTTAGTGGTATTGGTGGTTTGCTATATTTCATGCTGCCTGAAGTCGGGGAAAGACTTCCAAGATTTAGTGGTGGTAAAAATAAATCAGCAGATAAACATATTCAGAGATTTTGTAATTTGCTTGAGGATTATAAAATAGAGTGTGAAGACGTGGTCATGAAATTGTTTGTTCATTCCTTGAAAGAGGAGGCCAAAGATTGGTTCTCAAGTTTGCTACCTTGTACAATCAGCACATGGGATGAGTTCAAGTCAGTTTTCAACGAACAATTTGGTGAAAGAATTTGCGAGAGCTTGGCTATAGAAGAGTTTATGGATATCCATATTTAGGATAATGAAGTGGTTCCTGAGTTTAACCTTAGGTTTATGAAAGCTTTAAGAAGGATTCCTAAAAATTGTAGGCCTCAGGATGCAATGACATTAGTTATATACTTTGGTGCATTTGACAAAAAGAATAAGGAACCCAATGGAATTAATGCTCGGTTTGCATTTCCCAGTGATCTAAATCCTCGTGCTAGTCTGCAACTAGCCCGCCCCCCAACTAGAGCCAGTATTAGGACTATTCAATTTTACTATCTCCTGGTTAGGGTTGCGTATAGGTTTTCAAAAGGGGTATTGTCGAATTGAAAAAATGACTAAGTGTAGTCCCCTATTCACCTTAGTACGACATATTTTGTTTGAGTGTTGACCTTCCTGACCGGTTGAGAATAATTTAAAATGGGTGTTCTACTGTTAGGAAACTAACCCCCCCCCCCCAATGTTGTCCCTTTATGTTTTACCGCCGTAGCCGGTATGTCGCCTTTTCTTTAGGCCTTATTGTTTCCCTCGCTTCCCCACAATTCTAACTTGTCAAGCTAGGTGTTGTGCGGGTGAGTGAGGCTGTGGTGATTTGCTGGTATATCTTAAGGCCTCGCGTCCCCTCATTGGCAAGTGATAATGTTAAGCCACATGTGTGGGTGGGCGGGGTAACAATTAGGAGTGAAAATAGTGGAGAGGGGTTGAACCTCGTGTCCCTGTAATGGACTTTCAAAAGGGAGCAAGAGCAGAGCGGGTGTGTAAGGTGCTAGCAAATCAATGAGGCAATGTGCAAACACTGGACCTTGCAACCCCGCAAGGGTCAATCCAAGTTTGAGAGGTGCAGTCTGGGCTTGCAGGGTAATGACACATGAATGTGGTGGCATGCAGCTTGAAGACCCTGCATACTCGCGAGGGCCAAACCGAACTCAAGAAATGTTGCGCGGGTGTGCGGAGTAGTGATAAATGAAAAGGGTTGGCTCTGATTTCCCGCGTTAGTAGGGCTGACGATGGAACTTAGCTTGCGGGTGTGCGGGGGGTTAAAGAAATCTATTGATGATTGAGGAAAGTGTGTATGCCCCGCATCCCCGCAATGACCTAGTGTCTCAAATGCGATATGGTGCGGGTGCACTAGGTGATCGTTATGAAGAGGACTTGCTAAGGGAGAGGCACAACCCTATGCCCCCGCCATGGTTAAGGCATGATTTGAGGGCAGCCTGCGGGTGAGCAAGGTGCTCAACAATGAAGAAACATCAAAGGCTATGGTTTGATCGAAGGGGGTTAAGTAAATGATTAACTGTCACATGGCGCCATGTAGACAAGAAAGTGCAAGGTGAAAACAGTCAAGGCCTTTTGTCGATGCATTAAAGAAGAAAGTGGCGACAAGTAAGATTTGGGAAGAGGTGTGACATCAGATGGAAATATTGCAGGGCTTTGATACTAGTACAGGCCAAGACATCATCGAGATTGCCATCAATTTTTTTTGTGTCCCAATGAATTTGTTGCAACCAAGAAAAGAAGGTATGAAAGATCTCACAGTTGTCGAGTTAGTGCAAAATTTCCAGATGTGATAATTTGCTGCCACCATTCTGCAACTTGAGAAATGCGAGCTGCAACTCAAGGCAGGAAGAGGTAAATATATCCACTGGAGTTGGTTACCTGCATTACATGAAAGTGTTTCTTTGCTCGAAAAGGATGAGGACGGAGCTTGCGGAGGGAGCAGATGGATTCTGGTGCAAGAAGAGATGGTTGAAGAGAACCATGTTGCAGGAGATGTATAGAGACCACAGATTGAGCCATGTGATATTCCATCTCGTAGCCATAGGGATATTAAAATTGCTACACGTAGCCAAAGGGATATTAAAATTCTTGAGTGCGACTACAAGTTTTTGTTGTAGCTTGCAAATAATTCCAATTTGTTTGGCTATCGCTCTGATTCTTTATAATAGGTGGGATGCAAAGAGAAATTAGGATGTTGATACAGAAGATTGGGTTTTGGAGTCTTCCATTTCCCCTTGAACAAAATTTTTGAAGTTCTCTACGAGGGGAAATGGTGATAATCTTGCATCTTGGTTTTCTCTGCATCAATAACCACCTCTGCGTGATAGTGGCATGGTTCACAAGCCTGGTTGGTTCTCTGAAACATTCTAACCTTGGGCTCTCTCGTATACCAGTCGAGCAGTTTCACTACAAGACAAAACTAGAAGCAACAATTTCTAGTGGGAGAATATTCTTTGTAGCTGACTAGTGGCTGTAAAAAATGAAATGTGAGTGAATGACCTATAGCTTGTAGCATTCCTTGCAATTTTAAAAGGAACAACGATGCCATATTTGAGGGTTTTGAAGTTTTTTTGCAAAAGGAGCATGTAAATAGAATAGTGTCTTAATTTAGGTGGCATATGGAATGTACGTGTTGTAATTCCCTAATTTTATGAGCAAGTGTGAACCATTTTGTGCACTAATGTTGCTACTGTTATGAAATTGTCTCCAGGATGATGTATTAGAGATTATATGAACTCAATGTATCAAGGATTTTTGGGTTTTTCTTTGCAAATTTCATTGCAATTTGTGTTGTTTATTCATAGTTCTCTCTCAAGGACAGGGTTAAATGATTTGTTTGAACAACAATGATTTGGAATATATTATGTGGATTTGTAAGAAGAATTACATAATGGCATAAGGTGTTAGGAACCTGTGTGTTCCTTCTGTTTATTTCGTTAGTGTAGTGTTGTTGGACGCATATGCTTTGTAAGTCGTCCCGTGAGTATATTTTATTATCCCACATACATAGGTAGTATTACTTTTCTAGATTGTACTTAGTATATAAGTGTATGTTGAGGCCTTTGATGGGCACCGACGAATTTATTGTATTGAGCTTGCTCAAAGGAGGTTACCCCCTCGAAGTGGCCCGCG